>MU188961.1:0-13159 GCA_016904865.1 Pissodes strobi | reverse complement strand
TATATATATATATAACGCATGGCCTTCCGCTCGCTTCGGAGCGCACCTAGAGAAAGCTAACCCAAACTAACTCAAATTTGCAAAAGAAACAAACAATTCCTCAAAAAGATAAAAGTAACATGTATTGCCCTCGAAGGAAATTGAACGCGGGACCTATACATTCCAAACGCAGAATCTGACCACTATACCAATTGGAATTGCTAGAATAAATTGACTGGACTGTAGATAAACTGAAAGTGACGTTAATCCACCAATCAAAAGCGACTAATATAGTATAGTGACATATGACTGTGAA
This sequence comes from Pissodes strobi, assembly GCA_016904865.1. NCBI lineage: Eukaryota > Metazoa > Arthropoda > Insecta > Coleoptera > Curculionidae > Pissodes > Pissodes strobi. Next base: position 12,864 of record MU188961.1, on the reverse strand, counting down.
GGATCTTAAAATGCTCATTATTATATCGACTCAAACTATTTTTGTAAATTTCTTATATATTATGTGCTATGGAAGTATAATGCTACAAAAATGGTCTTCTAAAATAAGGTCAGTTAATGTTGATATTTCTATTATCTGTAACGATATTTCTTCGGTCTAACAACAGAATGTAATCGAAATGTTTCTGGCGTGGATAAACCTAGTTTTTTTCCTGGCGCGCCGCTGTTTTCATAATAAATTGTAAAGGCTTTTTCTTTGACCCCCCCGGGTGCGACGTGTTCCCATTTTCCTTCAGTAATACTGTCGAAGACAACAAAAAGTTTGCAATTTATACATTTTATGCTCAATATAACGCCAATTTTAATACATTTGTTAGAGAGGTTGCGTATTAGTACGATAATAAATATTTACGAATAAAGTACAGTAATTGTAATTTTCTAAGCTGTTGGATTTTTAAGACACACGGTGTTCAAATTTAAAAAAATATATAATGATTTTTACTCGTATTTCAAAAATCCCAACATGACCTAGTTTATTTCAGTTTGTATACATGAATAGTGCTCAGAGAGATACATTTTAGCGTACGTCGATTTGCTCGTTCTAGCAAAAAATTATGTTTTACCTTTTTGGTGCATTATCAGTTGAAAAAGCTCTCCGATGTGCTCATGTAGGTACGCTCATGGCAGTAGTAGCAGCAGTAGAGAACTTTTAAATAGTTGCACTACTTTGAGAGATTCCTAGGTGTACGACTTTTTAATTAAATAATTTATGGAATATTGAAAACGAACAAAAACCCCTATTTTTTAAATTCCAACCCCATATAGATACATCCAAATCGAAGCGCTTTTCTTAAAAATGACCCTAGAAATATTTAAATAATTTATCATTACCGGTTAACGTAATTTATGGCTCGCAAACTCCCTAATACGTCCAATAATATGAGCCAAAAGTAAATTTATTGATTTAAGTAATAATAGCAATTTTGGCATTTTTATTTTTTAAACGTACCCCGGGCGATCTGCAGCTAATCATGCGATCATATATGGACTAGTTTGGTGGCTTTTATTCTGTTTTTGGTTTCGCAAAAAGCGATAAACGGGCGGTATATTATGAGGAAATTGGTCGTTAACGTCCGTCTTTTTCTATGTGTACGTGAAGGCGTATTACAGGGAAACGTCACATGGGTTTAGATCTGGACAAGTCAAAAGCTTTTGAAATTTTTAAAGTGAAACTTCTTTAGCCAGAGTAAAGTCAGAAAAAATGAAACGTTTATCAAAATGAAACGCTTATAGGAGTCATCAGTGGGGGAGGGGGGGGGTGAAGGGTGACAATTATACCCCCCATCTCTCCGGATACCCAAAAATTTTTGAAAAAATGGGAAAAATTGAAAAAACGTAAAAAAATTTATTATAAACAGCGCCATAGATAAGGGGGGTTTAGGGGGTTAGTTTGGGTTGGCTCCGAAAATGCGGGCCTTTTTAACTTAATTCGCTACAAGGTTTCTTCCTGCCTAACCTAACCATCCCCCCCATGGAAAACGCTTAGCTACGGCCCTGAAGAAAAAAATGTTTATTAAAAAAAATTGAAAAATGGGAAAATATTGAAAAAAACATAAAAACAATGTTCGGAAAGTTTATAACAGTATTATAAAACGAAATAAGAAAAAAATAATAAAAAAACCAAAGAGTGTTCGGAAAGTTAATAAAAGGATTATAAAACGAAATAATTTTTTTTTTAAGTAAGAGAAAGCGGTTTTCGGCGTAAAAAAAAGTTGAGAAAAGAGGAAAAAATAAATATTGAAACCAGGGGCAAAAGTTGAGATAAAAAAAGCTCTAAAAAAGCTTATTTTCTACTTCACTTAAGTTGTCTGCTTGTAAAGGTGAGGCACATATTATTGTTTTTATTATTATAAATACCTGTTGTTGTAAGTTTTAAATAACTAATATTTTCAAGTAAACTGTGAGCCAGTTAAAGCAAGAAGTTCAAGTTATATCACCGCTTTCGAAATTCAATATCGAATTATATTGATGCTGCCTTTTTATATATTCAAATTTCACATTTCTCGTAAACAATTACCCCAAAAGATATTCAAATGTTTGAAACATTTTCTTAAATTACAAAATGAGTATATACCTATACGCAGTGCAAAAACGTTACATTTTGATCAATGCTGAATATCAATATATACAGGGTGCCCCCCAATAAGTGTACCAAAATTTAACCGTCAAAAAATAGATATAATATTTCATATAAATAGAGGTCCGGAAATGCTTAATGAAACAAATTTTTTCGTGTAATTCGGAAAAAAATTAAAATTAAAACGAGTTTTCTATATCTAAATTATGGATTAGTTTGATTTTGTTTCTAATTTTAAATTTTACGATCCTCTGGAATCTTGTGATTATTTTTTCTAATGCATGGGATTTTTCCTTTTGTCGTTTGCTACAATTTATTAGCATATATTTTTATTCGTTTTTTCTTTTGTTCGGATCTATCTAATATTGTGTTTCTTTTTTTATACACTTCTTATTTGCTTTGCCTTTTTGCCAATTATATTTGTGAATATCTTGCGGATATTTATGGTAAAATATAGTTGCTTCATTTAAAAAATAAAAGTCGGCGTTGCGACGCCTATGTTATTGTTTTATGATAAATTTTGAAAAATCGTCCATCTTTCGTGTACATATTTTGATTGGAGATAGTTATTAACATGTAAAGAATCTGTTTTTCAGTATATTCCTGCAAGACTGCCCTAAATATTTAGTTGAGATCCGAGAGCAGCATGTTAAAAGCCGTATTATTATTATTGACCAACATTGACCTACTAAATTGAAACTCAGATCTTAGAATTTGATGAAACTTGTGGCAACGCAGCTTGAACGTTCTTGCTATTGCCCCGCCCACTTTTCGAAGTGGTGACGAGTCTATGGCGATTTCAGGCTCATATTCGCTTACTAGGAAATAACGAGCAATATTTCCCCCCAGGAATGGTCAGATATGCTTAAAACCTGTTTCGTATCCATTAAACGTGAATTTAAAAATCGTATATTAATAATACGTAAATACCGGAAAGACGGCAACAATAAAAAAAATACCATCGCTCCACATAGCATACTAAGTCATAAAACTTTCCCACGCTTGGGTTCTAGTAGATTAAGATGCTTAGGCGCTGTCATATATATTTTATCTATCTTCAAGAATGCCAGCGTACGAATGTGACGCACATCGTACCACTGGGTTTAAGTGCATATATATATATATATATATATATACAGTATGTATGGCTTTGAAAGAAAAAAAACCTCCAAAGAGTAGCAGGTCTTTTGTAGCAGCATGTGTTTGACTTTGAGCTTAAACGTTTTGAGATTAGGTGATGATTTAATCTCATGACTCAAAAAATTGAAATATTTACATGCATTAAAGAGAATACCCCTTTGATAGAGGGCCGTTCTGAGCTTACCTTGCAGCAGGAGGTGCCTTTTCCTGGTGTTATGGCAATGATCAGAGCGCACTGATCGAAGAAGAAGTTGGTTTTTATAAGCATAGATGCACCCTTCCATTATGTAAGTGTCGAAGACTGTTAGGATTTTTAAATCTCTAAAATGTCCTCTGCACGATTCTCTGCTCGATAGCCGACACATTATTCTTATAGCCCTTTTCTGCAAAAGCAAAACTCTTTTGCTGTGGCTACCAGCTCCCCAAATCAGAATGCCATAACGAATATGTGAGTGGAGGTTGGCAAAGTAAAGTGCAAGCAAGATTTCTTGGCTACAATAGTTGGAGAGAAAATTAAGGGCATAGCAATTACTTCTTATACGATTGCATAAGCATTCTACATGTGTGCTCCAATTAAGCGACGAATCAAAGATCACTCCCAACAACCTTGCCGAGGTCACTGCCATTATTTTAGCATCAAATACTGGACAAAGCGCATCAATACTATCCTGACGACCTGATGAAAAAATCAAAAGGGTTGTCTTCTCTTTATTGAGAACTAGATTATTATTAACTGACCAATCGTTTACCAAGGTATATATGAACTCTGCCTGGGACTTTAGAGAAGGCATGTTTAAATTTATGCATAGGAGATTCGTGTCATCGGCATATCATACAGGGAAAGTACCCGGATCACCCCTCTCCAGGTAGTTGAACATGTCATTTATATACACCACGAAAAAGAGTAGTCCCAGTACCGAACCCTGAGGCACACCCTGTTTGATCCTCCTGGGTAGACTCTTATTATCATTGATGATGACCTGTTGAAATCGATCGTTGAGGTATGAGGCAAAAAGTGACAATGGTTTGTTTCGAATCCCATATCTTGTTAGTTTGGCCAGCAAAAGTTGACGATGCGCAATGTCAAAAGCCCTAGAAAAATCTATCATTAGGCCCAAGCAGTGTTTTCTGCTATCACGAGCCTCCACAATCTTAGTCAGAGAACAACAGAGGGCAGTCTCAGTGTTTCTCCCCTTAACAAAACCATGTTGTGCATATGACAGAAGTTCATACTTATTAAAAAAACAGTTTAACTGATCCTTCAAATTCATTTCATATATTTTTGAGATACTTGATGAAAGGCTGATGGCTCGATAGTTACTATAGCTGTTTGGGTCACCTTTCTTAAAAAATAGGAATGACCGTTGCCAGTTTTAATTTGCTGGGAAAAGCTCCTTCTTCATAAGATAAATTGATTAAGAATGTCAGTACTTCACTGAGGGAGAGCTTGCATAATTTTAGAATGTTGTTAGAAATTCCATCTTGCCCACTGGAATTCGAATTTTTTAATCTATTAATCAACGATATAACATCTTAAACGCAGACAGGAGATAAAAAGAATGAGCCTTCACTGTATGGAATATTGGAGCTCAAAAAATCAAAATCTGGATTATCTTGTGCAGAACAAGCAGTAAAGCATTTGTTGAAATTGTTTGCAATAGCTTCATCCTCTAGCTTTTTACCATCACATTCATAAATTTATATTAGTTTTCTCTGTTTGGACCTTTTCTGTAAGTTATTAATTATCTGCCACATAGTTATTGATTTATTATCAGATAATATTATTTTTTTATCATTTTCTTTTCGGTAAAATTGCTTGAGATTTCCCCTGTATATGTTGCTTAAAGTCCTATATAATGGTTTATATTTTTTATCCTTCTTCAACAGATCACCAACTGTGATAAACACACGTTTTAATTGAAGTAATTCTGATGCAGAAGAAATCCCTTTTAAAGGAAAGCACATTTCAAAGTAATAACAAACAGTATCGGCAAAAGAGTTAAAAACCTCCTCACATCTGTCCTTGGTGTACACCTCAGACCAGCTTTCATTCTCCATGCAAGCTATGAACCTGTTCTTGTTTGCTTTGGAAAAAAATCTTTTAAGTTGGAAGTGAGTGGGTTTCTTTATCTTCTTGAATGGCAAGTTTACTGAAACAATTTGGGAATAGTGATCAGACAAATGCAGGTCCACAACCGTAGCACAAAGAAACGCACTGTTATTAGTCAGCAGTTATTAGAGGCTTGTTGTATGTATGTTAAAAGGTCTAACAAAAGGGATAAAAAGTGTTTAAAATTACCCTTTGGAGGACGATACAACACAATTATTATCACATTAAAATCAACAATTTTAAATCCCGCACATTCTAGAGTTCCTTCAACACAGCAATTAGATATATTCAGGATACTACAACGATATTTACAATAATCACTTTTATTCCCATGGCTATATTTTGTCCGACAGAAGGAATGTAGGAGAGAGAAGTTTCTCAATTTACATTTTCCCAGTGTCAAATAATTTTAAATAAAATCCACAGAAACTGCAATGATCACCAACAAATGTCAAAATTGTACCCTTTTGACACATTTTTCCAACTTCAAACCGTTGTCCAAGAGTTTTCCCATAACGCTTCAAAAGCAAAACTATCTATTAAAACTCATAAAAATGCCAACGTATGAAAGGGTTTCCTGCGTGTTTTCTTTTAACATCGGTTTGTCCATATTTCCTGATCTCGTACGGAAAATTTGTATGAAACTCTTTTATAGCAGAGATATCGAGGTTTACGAATCTTGGATAGTTTATGCGATCTTTGGTATATGTGCTCGTAAGTGCCAACACTTGATCCAAAAATCAAAATTCGACGAACTCACCCTGTACAAAAGAGATCATTAGTTCTAAAATACCGCCCTATGCAATATTAGGCGCAAATTCTTGTCAAATGATCTGCTTTTCTGTAAAAAAAAATTATTTATCTCTCTTTTTTTACCTACAAATCGTTGATTTTACATTTTCCCTCCAAAGTCCGTTTTCTCGACATTTTCGGAACAGAGAAGCATTTAGAGAGTTTTCTCTTTTAAATTCCCCATCGAACTGTCCTCCTGGTTTTTTTCATTCTCACTATTTTTTTGACGCTAGAACAACCCAAAGTTAGCTTCAAAAATATGAACGCCAATTTTTGGAATTATTTTTTAAATATTATTTTATTATCTGGTGTGCATATAAAGTAGTAAATAAAGAAAGTAAAGACTCAAATATTAAAATGATTATTAAAAGAAATTTATTCTATCTTGTTTGCTTTTATAATATTATTATTGATTCAATAAGAAAAAAAATCAAAAATATATACATTCAGCTGGACCTGGACATAATGCGAAGGAACTATGTGTAGGTCGAAGAAGAGAAGTAAAATAAGCTGATTGGCCGAGGTCGCCATGTCAATTCTAAACGCTTTCATAAACTCCCGGCCAGTGTATATAGGTACTTCTTCTAATCCCCTTTATTCGTCAAATACGGTAGTACCTATCGGTACAGATCAAACGAGACCGTCCATCCCATTCAACAACCCTTCAACTGTTTGCTCTTCCTGTATATACAAGGTTAAAGCCTCCTTTTAATATTGTTAAATAAATAGCTCGATTTAAAAACGCTTGTAACTGTTTAACTAACACACTTAAGCCGGCCGCGGCTGAAATAGAATATAATTTAAACAAATGGGAAAAATTGCCCATTTAAAAATAGTAAAATGTCAGATATTTAATTAAATTTGCGCAGCTGTAACGAGCTTTTTCATTGAAAAATTGTTATTGCTTAAGAGAATTGACAGTGGCGTAGGTCAGTGATCTAGGCGGCTCTGGCGCGGCAATCATTTACTCGATGCAAATGGAACTAGACGAAATACTCATCACTTGAACTTAGCTATTAGGAATTTTGTATTCCCGTTACGATTTTATATGTACCATTAGCAGGGTACTACCTATATGGAATGATGGATCACTTGGCAGAACAGAGGACATTCGGTATGAATTTTTTAACACTGACTTATGATATAAAAAAATCAAATGGAGAGTATTATCGCCAGTAATTATAGCAAAGGACCGACTGTATAAATCCTGAAACGTTGAGACGTTTAATTATTTCTTTATTTTTAAAATTATTATTTTTTCAAACTCTCGAATAATTTCGATTTAAACTGCTGTTTTCACTGATCAATAGTGAAAGAACGACTCTGTAAGTCCTAAAAATGTGAGACTAAAAATATCAAATTTAAGAAGGACGTGTTAGCCGCCGTTCTCACCAGATTTACGTACAGGTGACCAGTGCAAAATTATGATCGTCAGTAATTTCCGCCGCAAAATATAAGCGTTATTATTAAATACATAATATATATGAAAATACTTTTAAGGTATTTCCTGAATAGGCCGTGCATTCATTGCGCGAACGGAACAGGACTAATCTGAGAAATACGTCGGGCTAGCTAATGCACGCTATATTTATGCGTATCGAGATGTGGAAACAACTTCATTATACTTTGAAATAATTTACGGCCAAATAGCTTCGGACAGGAATTGTGCAGTAATATCGGAAAATGGGTTCGATAATAACGCGAGGATAAAGTAGCCACAATAAAGCTTCGCTCGCAAAACGGCCGGCAGCTTCGCTAGCGTGGTTCTGCGAAACAATTTGGTTCACACGCATATCTAGATGGACCCCGAACTGTATGAGCTCTGGCAACGTTGCCAAACGTTTTCTAATATACCTAGCGGGATATTATATTATTATATTCAATTATTATAATCAATAAACAATAATATAAATTATTAAATCTCTTCCTGTAAAAATGTCGCAAAAACATTTCATAACCATGGAATTCGACCTTTGAGGTTTGTTATATTGCTTACACACTTCCTGAATGTTTTGCATTTAATCATGGAGTTAATTTATATATGTAGAATTTAAAAATTGATTAGTATCGATTATACCCAGTCAATGCGAGGTAATATAGTCGCTTTATTTACTGGCAACTGCAATTTATTTTGATATTGGTGGGGATGTTGAAAATTATTATTGGCAACACGGCAGAAGGCTTGTGCACTTCATTTGTTTTTAGAGACCATTCGTATATAGATTATACAATAATTGTATATATGCATAAGTTACATCTCCTTGCTAATTCCTAAACTTCTTAAACGAAAATGGCAACTTAGGTTTCCTGTGTTTTATGGGCGTTCAAACTCAAAGTTAAAAATCATCTTAAATTCGCAATCTTTCGAATAATCGTGAATCAAAATTCACTTAGCACAATGCGGTTTTTACTGTTCAGTAGGGAGGGAATGGATCTAAAACCTCTAAAATTTTAGAACCGCTTTATTAGATTTCACTTGTCTTATGGAAGCTTAAATTCAATATTAAAAAACATTAAATCAGAAAAAAAATTTGGGGGACCCTCGAATAATCGCGATTTAAAATTTAAGAAAAGACCTAAGCAAAGTGCGGTTTTCGCTATTCAATAGAGGGAGCATGGCTCTATACAGCCTGAACGTTTGAAACTGATACATTCGGTTCCCTGTGCTTTGTGGGCGTTCAAACTCGAAATTAAATATCATTAAAACGAAAACTTTAAATTTGCAATCCTTTGAATAATCGTGAATCAAAATTTAAGAAAATGTCTTAGCCCGGTGCGGTTTTCACTGTTCTATAGAGAGGGAATAGCTCTAAAAACTTTAAAATTTTAGAAACGCTTTACTAGATTTCATTTGTTTTATGGGGGGTTAAATTCAGTATTAAAAAATCATCAAATCAGAAAAAAAAATTGTTGGGATTTTAAATGAGTTATACTGAGAGAAATTATGACAAACTCACGTAAAAACAACTGTATTATGAACGAAAAATTAATGCTTACAAAAACCGGGCTTGTAAAAGACTAAATTTTGAGGCAACTATAAAGTACCCAAAACACTTGAGTATGCCATAACGCGGATATATAAAACAAACCGCTAGAGATAAATATATTCGGCTTAGCAGTTATGCGATATTGATTCTTAATCAGCGGTACTTTTCTACTTCAGTACCCTTAAAAGTATAGCTGACCAAAAACAGCAAAAACAAGTAAAACTATGTAATACTTCTAGTGATCAAACCAATTCCAGGACGGAAAACTTCAAATTTAGGTCTGGCCAATGACAATTATTGTGGATTGTCTTTGGTCTGGCTAGAGATTATGTCATTATGTCTGCAATTTGCTTATCACTAGATATATTATGTGATATCAAATTCACCATTAACATATAATTCACGTACAAAATAATCAGTTTAAGTGCGCTTTGATTGTCAATGGATAAAGTCGGTTTTACTACGTCTACGCCTAACTCACTTAAGATGCGTTTTAACCAAACTAAATATTTTGCCGCGATTGCGCAATACATTGTTGTTTCTTTCTCAACCAAGTTACCGTTGCACCCCAGATTTTGCAAATAAAACGGGTATTATTTGCAAATTTGGGGGTGCGAACTCGATTTTCGAATTGTAATGTCATTCGCGAAATCCACATCACGAAACACTTCCAATTGTCCTCCAGTGTTGTACTGTAGTCCAACAACCCTCGTACCGTTGATGTACCGAAGAATCCGCTTTACCAAATGGCAATGAGTAATATCGGGTCTATAGTTACGACTTGGAGAAACATTAAATTCCCAACTATTCCGCGATATGGAAAGCACTTTTCCATTTCTGGAGAATCTGTAAAACTCCATCCTGGTTCTATGGGGGTAGACACTGGTTTGAATTCTAGCATTTCATATTCCGTTAAAATTCGGGTGGCGTAACATTTTTGCGTAATAACTATGAGGCCATCAATATCTTTTTGAAGTTCAAATCCAACAGAATTTCGAACAGTCATGGTCACTTTTGTTTCAAATTCATTCTGAATTTTGTTAAGCAAAAGATCAGTTTTTCTTCTTTACTTGACAGTCCATCATCAACATACAATAGTATTATTAGCAGATGCCCGGCACTTGATCGGTGTATGTATAAACAAGGATCTGATCTCCTTAAATCCAAAATTTCGCAAAAAATCTCTAAATCTTCGATTTCAACATCTTGGTGCTTGCTTGAGCTCATAAAGGCTTTTCTGCAACTTACAGCCTTGTGATGAACCATCCTCGAATTCTTTTGGTTGCTGCATGTAAATATCTTCGTCAATAAGTTTTCCATATAAAAAGGCGGTCTTGACGTCAAATTGCCTTAAGTGTAGTTTTTATCTGGCAGCAAGACGAATAGTATCAAAGCGAGCTACTGAATTAAAAGTTTCGTCAAAGTCCCTGCCGCTTTGCTGCGCACAACCTTTTATGACCAAGCGTGCCTTAAACCGTTCAATTTCTTCATTTTCATTGTACTTAATGCGATGGGAAATAATTTTAGTGTCTTTTGGTTTATCCACTGAAACCCACGTCTCGTTCTGCTGAAGAGAGTTCATTTCCTCACTCATGGCATTTAACCACATAGCTGACTGCTTTGATGACATGGCTTCTTCATACGTCATTGGTTCACTGTTGGCAATCCATAGAAATCAGGAGGTTTTATTTGATTTCTAGGACGAAGTTGACGTCTTTCTTGAGACTCTTCTTCTGCCTGAGTTTCTAGCTGTCTGGGTTCTTTTAGTGTTTCATCCTTTAAAGGATTCTCATCATCTTGAGTTTGATCCATTTTACACTCAAGTTCAGATGACGTCATAGCTTACACAAGCGTCATGAGTCTCTGGCACCCATATACGATATGCATCAATATCTTCAAAATACCCAACCAGAAAACCTTTTAGAGCTTTCTTATCCAGTTTTCTGCGCTTTTGTTGCAGTAGGATGAACGAAACAATCGGTACCAAATACTTTCAAGTATTTATCCTTCGTGTTTCATTAAACCATAACTCATAGGGGCTTTTACTTTTGTCCTTCGATGGTCCAGTTCTGTTCAATACATAAGCTGCTGTATTAACAGCTTCAGCCCAAAGAAATTGCGGAAGATGCGGTTTAGCATGTAGCACGAAACGAGCAGCTTCCATAAGTATGCGATTCTCCCTTTGCGCACATCCATTTTGTTCTTGGCAATAAGGAGTTGTTAATGTGTGTCTTATTCCTCGTTTACTCAAACACTTTGCTACATCTTCATTGACATATTCTTTGCCACCATCTGTACGCAACTCAATGATATCAGTGCCAAATCGTGTTTTAATTTCAGAACAAAATTCTTTAAGTTTATCTTTGACTTCTGATTTCTCACGAAGAAAATAAACTTTACGGGGACTACTAAAGTCATCCGTGAAAGCGACAAAATATCTCTTTTTCTCTGGACTTTCGATATGCATTGGACCACACACGTCCGAATGAATAATTTCCGGAAGTTTTGTTGCAACGTGATCCCGCGTATTAAACTTAAGTCTGTGATGTTTACCAAACGCAACATCACACAACTCATTTTCCAAAATCAGTTCAAAACCGACATTTTTCATAAACATTTGCACGTGCCCGCTCCAATCCTGACAGCCACCAACTTATCGTCTCTAATAAATTTACAACGTGAACCGTTATGAGTCAAGAGTCAATATGAAATCGATACCCCTCTTAGCAGCAACGCGACTCAAAAACAAATTTTTTGTTATTAGCGGCGTATACAGTACGTCATATAATATAACAGGTTGTCACTTCATCATCATCATCATTTAGCGCTACAACCCAGGGTGGGTCTTGGCTGACTGGACAACTGTTTTCCAGAAGGTACGATCTTCCATCAGTCGACGGTCGAAGGGGATGTTCATTTTGCGGAGGTCTGATCTGATGTTGTCTCTCCATCGCAATATGGGACGTCCGAGTGATCTTTTTCCTGTTGGAACCTCTTCCCATATCAGTCTCACAAGCCGTTGTAAGTGGCCTGCCCATCTTAAACGGTGAGCATTGATTTCTTGGATGATGTCACTGTCGCTGTACAGTTCTGCTAATTCAGCGTTGGTTCTAATGCGGTACTGGTCGGTTCTTGCATCGCGGAGGGGGCCATTCCTGAGGATTTTGCGTTCGAAGCGTCGCAGTTTTTCTTCGTTGGCCTTGATCATTGTCCATGTTTCGCCCCCATACGTTATTATTGGTCTGATAATAGCTTTATATACAGTGACTTTGGATTTTCTTGTCACGGTTTTAGATTGGATCAGATTTTTTAATGCATATAGGCAGCGATTTGCGGACTGTATTCTGCCCTTGATTTTTTCTGTGACGTCGTTATCAGCCATGACAGTAGATCCAAGGTATTTAAAACGTTCCACTCTTTCAAAGTTGTAGCTGTTCACTGTCACGTTTTGTCCTATTCTATCCCTACGTCCCATTTGGTTTACGCACATGTATTTCATCTTATCTTCATTGACCCTGAGCCCCACTTCTCCTGCTGACTTCGCGATTTCCTTTACCGTTAATACAGTGTCTCCGATGAGATGAATGTCATCCGAGTAAGCTAGTAGAAGTTTGGGTCCTTTAGTGGTTACTAGTTCGGTTTTGATTTCGGATGTTCTGATGGCTTTTTCTAAGACAATATTAAAAAGTAAGGGTGATA
>JAEQML010047542.1:0-56621 GCA_016904865.1 Pissodes strobi | reverse complement strand
ACAAAAAGGATTTTAAAATGCAATCCGTTGCATAAAGGAGCCAGTCATCAGGTTTGACGGTTGCTCGGGTTGTTTACTATTTTTGTGTTTGAAAATAAGGGGTAAGCTTGTAAATAAGAACGTTTTTGTTTCTGTAGTTGTACCAAAATACTCAATTTGGTAACTATAACTAAACCGTTTAGTAAGCTAATTTTCTCAGTTTACAGAGCTTAAACGGACCTCACACGATCAATAATATTGTCAATATTTTATATTAACAATATATGGGCAATATCATAATAAAGGCCTCATACGATCAATATTTGTATCAATACTTAGTTTCTGAAGAAATTTTCGGAAGAAAACATGAAACGAAAAGCGTGTACTGCTGTTATTTTAATGCACATTTCAAGAAAAATTAATTTAAAAATAATCAAAAAAGACGTTGGGTGAAAGATTGGATTTTACAGAGGCAAAAATCACTCACGTGAATCTTCTAGATTATATCAAGGAAGCGGAGCCTAAGGATTTTAAAAACTAATTTTAAACTACTTTAAGATGGACATACCAAGAACTGCTGGATATGGTTACTCCATATATTGTAAAAAAATACGAATATGCGAGAAGCAATATCAGCTCATGAAAGACTATCTGTACGTCTAAGATTTTTGGCAACAGGGAGATCTTTTGAAGATCTGAAATTTTCAACATTGATTTCCCCAACAACAATTAGCGAAATAATAATGGAAACTTGTGAAGCGGTAATTTGCGTTTTAAAGGATTTTATTAAGGTAAGCAAAATATGGATTACAAATAAATCTTATTTCCTACTTATTATGTTTAATGTTAACGTATTATAAAAAGAAATATTAGTTTTATAAACCTAAGCTTGAAAGGTGTTATAAAAATTTTGTAATGACTGATTCTGTGTGGATTCAGAAGATTGTCGTGGTTGCGTTTCTGAACCTTCAAGATATTGATAGGGGGGTGATTGTAGAGGTGTCGAAAACGTTGAATAACCCATGCTATGGCTGGTAGACGGTGTCCAGCTTTGAGCCGATGTGGAACGTATTGAAGACATATAATCTGAAGACTTAATTTTTACGGAGTCTCTGTGAAGGGTACCCAATCTTGCTTCGAACATGGCTTTTTCAGCAAACAGTTCTTGGTTAGATTCCAATGCCTTTAATTTTTTTGCCCAAACTTGGGCGATGTAATGTTCTGCATCCTTTTCGGAACTTTTTTCATCCTTTGCTAGATACTTGCATGCAAGAGATAATAAGTCGCTTTCTTGTGTTTTTTTTTTTTTTAGTTTGTTTTGTCCTTTTTGCTGAAGGTGCAGACGGGTACGGGAGGTTCTGATCATGTGATTCGATCTGAAAATAATACCGTTTTATATTTTCTTTGCAGATTCCATTAAAAGAAGAGGAGTGGAAACAAGTTGCGTCAGAATTTGGCAAAAAATGGAATTTTTGGAATTGCCTGAGCGCTTTAGACGGCAAACATATCACTATTATTAAACCACGGAATACTGGGGCTAGGTACTTCAACTATAAAGGTTATCACAGTGTGGTGTTGATGGCCATTGTCAATGCCAATTACGAATTCTTGATGGTTGACGTTGGAACAAATGGTAGAGTTTCAGATGGTGGCGTAGTTTACAATACAAAATTTTGGGAGTTACTACAAAATAATAAATTAAATATTCCCAAACCTTCAAAATTACCAGATACAGATGTGAGTTGCCCTTATGGAGATGATGCTTTTGCGTTGGGTACCAATTTAATGAAGCCATATAATCGAAAACCCTCCTCGAGATCTGAACGCATTTGTAACTACAGACTCTCCAGAGCTCGAAGAGTAGTGGCGTTGACTGATAGATAATAGCAGCCAACGATAGTGGAGAACGCCCTTGGAATCCTTGTTACAAGAATTAGAATCTTTGACAAACCCATACATCACCGGAAAATGTTACCTTGACATGTTGCTATCTACATAATTTTTTAATGCGTAAAACCTCTAAGAATTATTGCACAAATAATATTTTAATAACAGAAGACTTAGCAACAGGGCTATGTGAAGTTGGAAGTGAAAGATCAAAAACGGCGCTGACACCCTTCAAAAAGGCACGTTTAGAAAATATCCCGCACGGCCAACAGCGACTCGTGCTGCTACTACTACTAACATTTTTCTTTTGAATTTCATCTAACGATTATATTCTTTTCGTTCACATAAAGTGTCATATAGGCTTATTAAGTTTTAGATCGAATGCACAGAGATTTTTGCATAATGTTAAAACTGAGAAAAATTTCGCATGTAATTCTATTCGAAGATATTTACGCTATAGTTCTGTTTGCAAAGCGGTTGAGGAATCATATAAAATTTGCTCAACTATCCATAGAGTGAATTACTCAATGCCAGGTCTGGTATTTCGGAAACGCGAAGTGAAACGAATACTTAAAAGTCTAGACATTAACTAACAATTCCCGCAATAATGCTTAAGAAATGTGCTGCTGGACTATCAGCTCCACTATCATGCAGAACTAAAATACAGCATAGTTTTATAATTCTAATTCAACATTGTGTTCTGCAAAAATTTAATATTTCTGTAGTAAAAATAAAATTTAAAAATTGCTAGTCAGATAGAAATTTAAGAACCCAGTTTTCATTATCCATAATTATTTGGATAAAAACGCCAAAAAAAAATTTTTACGTGGTTGCCAAGTGTGTAAGGAAATCACTAAACGACTTGGTTTTGTGTTTTTGGGTTACAAATTCTTAAAAATTTAATACAAAAATGAAACTCACGGATACCGGGTACTTGACGGGTACTGGACCACTTACCTTATTTATCAATAATTATTAAACATTTAGTGGGGAGGTATTAAAATATTTTATATGTTTTTATTAAAAAACGAAATAACTGTATATCTACTTATTACAATTGCATGCCTAATTGGAATTTGTAGTTGAATCCTTTATATAGATGGGAAAACTTGTTTGATTTAATGTAAATAACATTCACCATTATCTTTATGTTTTTTCTTCGTTTTTGACGAACCTTTTTGTTTTTTAACGAGTTTTGGGCGAAAATTGGGCGTGGCACCTTGACGCATTGGTGTCCGGCGGCGAATAGTACTGCAACCAAAAGGTACTCACCTGAAATAAGTGCGGGCCGTACAATGCCCACCCGGAAAGAAGATGCTGGCGACGCCACTGGTGATTCTGTCCAAAGGAAGAATATGTGTATAAAAGTAAAAAACCTGTAAAATGGTGAGAAACAAGCAATAGCTCTGATTTGAATACAAAGTAAAGTAACTGTAACAAAACATTCATAATTATTGTAAAACGCAGTACCTAGTTATATTTAATAACGGTTTAATTAAATCAAATAAAATGACTACGTGATTTGAAAAGTTTAAAATCTAAATATCTTCTTGATCAATACTTTGCTTTCTGAAAAGATACTTCTTCGTCAACACAGAAAGCACCATTGGTTCGATGTTTAACAAGTCCAATTTGTACGTAGGCTTTCACGGCCGGTGTCTTGATAAGCGTGGGTTTTCGGGTTATTAGGCCGTTGTCCGTGTTGTTTTCACTGAGGATGGCTACCGCAGTTGTAGCCGAAAGCTATGGAGGAAAACAACACGGACAACGGCCTAATAACCCGAAAACCCACGCTTATCAAGTCCAATTTATTTTCTACCTGATCTGCCTCTCATGCCTTAGAAATAATTTTTTCTGTGTGGTTTATGGAATTTTGCCAGTGTTGTTGCGGTATACTTTCTACTACGTTATCCTTACATTTAAAACTTCAGCAAGTGACCCTGTGATTTTAGCTTCGTCACAGATTACCTAATCTGTGCCTTCGTCATAACGTATTTTACTCTCTGGTCACACCATTTCGATGGCTTTAAAATGACAATGATAGGGCGGTGACCTGACCACACAATATTCATGCTGCGCCGCGTATTTACACAGCTTATTCACTACCAGCCAGTTATCTCTACCAAAATCGGAAAGTTGGAGTGTCTGGCACTGCGCCTACCTGGCAGTGCCCTGAGCGGTTCAGTTTTACAGTCGCGCTTGGCCACGGTTGCATTTAAAATGAATTTTCGATTCGAAATTCACGACAAATTTGTCCGAAGCCACGGCTATCGTCCGGAAAGACCGGAAATTTCGGATTTTTATACAATTTTGCCATTTAAGATCATTTTTAAACGGATTTTAGGCGATAAGAAAAGCATATTTTATATTAAACGAACGAAGATGCCCAGACGTTTAAAGCAATATATTGCTCTAAACGTCCCTGGCCCTATTCTAAAATTTGTAAAACTTAGTTATTGATTTTCCCAAATCAATGGATGCACCCGCAAGATGACTAGCTGATACCTAGTGAATAAGCTGCGGTATTTATCCACATTATACATTTTTTCCGACACTGTTTGCTTTTCCACCAAATGCCAACCAGCATATTTTAAAAGATTATTTGAAAAAGGGATATTCTTCTTCCTAAGCCATTCGAAAAGACGTTTATTGTTGCTCCAGCGGAATTTTTTCTTCTAGAAGACTATGATAAGTTGCGTTATCCAGTATATAGTTCTTCTAAGTTTGCATTAAGATGATCTTTAAACTACTTCTCGAAACTAAGGCAGTCATATTATCATGATAATCACCTGTTTTCTTATTACATTTAAAAATTAGGGATGAATTTGTCACAAATTTCTTTTTATTTCCTGTATGAACAATAACGTAGTGTTCCAGTTTTCTTTAAATTAGTGTATTTACTACCATCTTGCCACTTTCTCCTATCCCCACTGGTCGATGATCTGTATCTTCCAAGAAAAGCGGTTTATGTTCTCTTTTTTAGCAAATTTATTTAAAAATAAAATTCTCTTCAATCTGATTGCAATCATTTCCAATACATATTTTCTTCCGTCCTGCTTTTTGAAGGTAAAGCTAAGTCTCTTAATTCCCAAGAATAAAGAACGAGTCTGGTTGAGATAACCGCTGAAAATGGTTTGTTTGGAAAAATTTTGGTATTAATCGATTTGTTTTTTTTTTATATCCTTTCCAAAAATTTGAGAATCGTTGAGGTATTGTCACGATTTTTTGCTAAAAATTGTATAATAAATGTTCCTAATGTCGGTGCAATAAGACATATTTTTATTTCAGAAGTGACGTTTTTAGTGCGCAGAATAAAGAACGAGTCTGGTTACCGCTAAAAAATGGTTTGTTTTGAAAAATTTTGGTATATATCGATTTGCTTTTCTTTATATCCTTTCCAAAAAGATGAGAATCGTTGAGGTATTGTAATGATTATTTGCTAAAAAATTTATAATAAATGCAGGGGCGGCTTCTCAATAAGTGCTGCCTTCGAAAGTAAACGGAAAAATAAAATCTTCCCTACATACAATTTAACATAAACTAACTATAATTTGCGAATTTACATATTTTTGAATCTCCACTGGCCGCAGAATACATTATTTATAAGAGCGAAATCGAGGCACGACGGCGACGATCAAAACGCAGAGCGTCGAATGGCGGCCTCCATCCGTAACCACAACTAGTTTAAATCTGCCGTGCGCTAGTGTTCGGCGCTCTTGTTAAATGCATTTTCGTCATGCAAAACGGTCGGGAATGTTCGTAAAATCACGAGAAGTCAAGGCTCATCCGTGCGCTATTTAGATCCGCACTTTGTAGCTTAATTTAGTGATAATTTGCAATTCTTGCGTATATAGTATGGTGTCACAAGCTGATTTTTTCAGGGATGAAAGTACATGATAAGATAACCTTTATTCCGGAGGTAATACAAAATTAGACTCCACAAAAGGACACTATCATCAAAAATCGAGATATTGGTACCATCGTATAGAGGAAAGAATACTTATTTTTTGGTCTAATGCACAATAAGGTCTTTGTAGGAAGTATTTTTTGATAATTATTCAAAAAAAATCATTTGCATTAGCCCATATGGCCGAAAAAAATTTAAATGTAAATATCTCGGTTTCAACCGTGCAAAAATTTAATTAAAAAATAGTTATTTTTAAATATAACACTCAATTAACAAAAAGGGAAGGCCTAAATGAAAAAAAAATATTCTTTATAAAAGTTTCGCTTATGTCTTGACAAGGTAATAGAGCGAATCCCATATTTTTTGCTTATAAACTAACAGTGGTATAACAATAAACAATGAGAGACGTCATGGGTTTACGCCCTAATTAAATATGTCCAGCCTCTTCGCCTGCAAGCTACGGCTGATGCAACACATTTATTATAAGTCCTGAAAAATTCAGCTTGTGTGGAAAAAGTGGGAGGTAAATCGTTTTTTAGAGCGAATATTACATACTACTATTATAAGTATTATTCTGTATTATACTCCAGTCGAGCCGTGAATTAATTTTTGTTTTGTTCGGTTCGTTGACGCTTGTTAATTAGCTGCATATAAACTCGTGAGTTTAGTGTACGTAATATTGTTTAGTGTTTATTTTTATTTATATACTATTATTCTACTGTCATGGCTAGTAGTTCGGGTTCTGACAATTGCTGTGGGGGCATAAATTCAGTTGACAAAATTATTAAAAATAACTTTTCTCTATTGGATCTGAATAAAAAGATTGAAATAAAGAGGTTAGGGCGACCGATGCCGGTTTTAAAATTAGACGAAACATGTGCCAAGAAAAAGGATGGTCGGTCTTTCACCAGACATTTTAACCCCCGAAATTTTGTGGCGAATGGAATTTCACTTTAAAGCTAGGAAACGGCAAAGTCGAAGGGCTAACCATCGACAAAAAGATGTTCAATAACACTTTTTTGCCATCAAACCGATATATTTTTTAACGTTTTCGAACTTTTGATTTTTTTTTTCGAACTCCTGATTCTTTTTTTGAACTTTATTGATTTGTAGTTGCAATAAACTGTTTTAATGGTTTACTCTTCTGGAATCGATAAGTACCTACTTATTAATTTCTTTTAGTGCGCAACAATTACCATTCAAGAGGGCGCCAAATTCATTTTTTAAACGATTTTAACCAGTTTTGGGTAAAAAATGGGCGTGGCTCCCCCAAAACTTTCCGCGTTCAGCGGGGAAGCCTCCGGCGGCGCCTGCAGCGGGCATCCCCCTATGCGTACGAAAAAACCTACATAAATTGCGCACTACCTATTTAAAACCTCACGAGCCGCCACTGAAAACAAGTTGAGACATACCCTATGTTCCCTACCTGCATATTAGAAGGGATTTTTAAAGGTCAAAAGTATGCCTTGTAAGTGATGTCTTTTTACAAATATTCCAATATTGCCAAAAGGTAACCCCCTTAGACAAAAAACTGACGTATTCGAGGTGTTGACTAATAGCAGACAGTATTAATACGTTTTTTTAGGTTACTTAGTTTCAAAACTTCAAAATCGTATTTTTTGTGATTACAAGACTTCTTTCGCATACGGGGATCACGGACAATAATTTTGCTTGTCCTCCCTTATTTAAAAGAAAAAGAGCTAAAATATTCACCGATTTACATATATTGTTTTTTTTGCAAGCTTTTGATTAGAGTTTAGGGAGCCACAAGTGAGGTTTCCCAATTAGAACAAAAATTGCAATAAGTCCCATTTGTAGGAGCACTTTTATGCAATAGTGGTGTCTTAGATGCATCTTAGTTTACATATTTTGAAAAATGTCCAAAACCTCAATTTAAACCTGGCAATGTTCTGTACCAAGGTCCATTAAGCCTACAAAAATACCCCGTATATAACGATGATTAGGGCTACCCCAAAAAAAAGGTGCAGCAATTTTTTTGTATTTTGAGTTAAATAGACCCTCTTCTTTGATTTTCTGATGGAGATTTAATTTTTGCTAAGTTTTTCTGCAGGCTTTCCGAAGAAAAATAGAGACGAACATAAACTTGCTATATTAAAAAAAATTAAACCACAAAAGGGGCTTTAGAATTAGGAAAATGTCAGTAGTTTTGAAAAGTTTAGTTACTAGTCATATCCACTTTAGCCATACATAAAAAATGCTGTATGTGGTGATAATTTTTTATTTAAAAATACGGTAAAAAACATTAATTTTTTTCCCAAATGGTTTTAGGGCTCTGTTACGAAAAAATGCAATATAATTTCTATTCAATTCCATTTATTGTACGAAATGGATTTTGGAGAATCAATGCCTAATGTCGTGCTAGATCCCCCATTTGATCCAATGTGCGCCGCCGGTACCCTCACATAAGCTACCTTTTTTTTTTTAACTTCGTTAATTAAACATTAATCATGCTCTATGGTAACTTTTTTTAATTCAAAGCTTTTTTAAATATTTTATTCTTCTGTTTCAGGATTTATTCTCAGATTTTACGGTTTCCGATATTGTTGAAACAACACTAGGAGCCAACCGTAGACTGAATTCATTAAAGGGCAAATACGACTGGAGTTATAAGGGGAACAAATATTTGAAGAGTCCCAAACAATCTTTGACTGAATCACCTGAGGTTGTTTTGTCTCCGATGGATATAAAAACATTTATAGTTAAATTGTCATCAAAGTAAAAACTGTTCATATATAAAAATAAATAAATTAGTGCT
The DNA here is from genome assembly GCA_016904865.1 of Pissodes strobi. Taxonomy (NCBI): domain Eukaryota; kingdom Metazoa; phylum Arthropoda; class Insecta; order Coleoptera; family Curculionidae; genus Pissodes; species Pissodes strobi. The sequence continues at coordinate 48,072 of JAEQML010047542.1, read as the reverse complement.
TATTACACTGTTCTAATATCAACCACTTTAGTATATTTCCATAAGGACCTCTCAATTCTTAAATAGAATCATAGGGGACTTTTTGGCATTGCTGATAAAGAAAGGTGAAATTTTGGTTACATTACACGATACTAAAATGCCTATTGTACAATTTTTGGTAGGTAATTATCCAATATTATATACAAAATATTAAGGCTTTGCCAGACCATGACACGCCTAGTCTCGGTGGCATTTTATATCGAAACAGGACCGAGAATGAGACCGGAAAATTCTAATTGTACTCGGGACATAACAAGGTCCGAGGCTCGCGGCTTGCCCTCGATGGAAAAATAGAAATTTATCCTAACTCAATTTGTCACTAAAAGAGTTTATTGCTCAAATTATATTTTTGATTATTTGTTTATCTTGTATTATAACATAAATATTAGGAATACATAAATCCACAGATCACATATTTGTCAACAAGTATTTGATAATAATCATAGCCAGAAACCCTTCTCAAAAACGTAAAATAAAAGAGAGTGCTGTAACGCTATTAAATAAAGAAGAGTGAGTTGTTTCAGTTTTTGTTAATTTCAATAACACCTAGTTGCTTTTCCTAAATACTGAAGCTGATAATAATGACTTATAAATTAACTTGATCTAGTTTGGGTTAGTTTGGTAAAACAAAAATCATTGAATTATCCCAAAAAACATAATACTTAATTAAAAACATATATAGCATCTCAAAAGCATAACAATTATTCGCATAATAATACCTCAATAACATACTAACCTAGCAAACTAATAACCAAATGATATATCATTATTCTTGTCATCTTACCAAAGTAAAAATCAAAAGTTGACTAAGTGCTCGTCTTTTACTATTTTGCTGTTCTTAACTTTATGTTCATTAGTCATTTTAATTTTGAGATTTTGGTGAAGAAAAAGAATAATAAAAACTTGATATTAAATTCTTTGTAGTTAATCGTTGGAATATATTTGGTTAATATCTTATTCGATTGCTAGTTGGTAAGGTGGATACGTAATGGACGTATAAAGTATCGTCAAAGAGTCAGTGTGTTGGCTGATCAATTAAATAAAAGAATTTTAGGACCATATTTCTTTGATGAAAGTCTTACTTGAGTTTAATACCTGCATTAGCAGTTAAGTTTCCTAATGAGAGTGATGCACATATTCCTTATGAAAGAATATAATTCAGAAGGATGGGGCACCACTGCAGTTTGGTGTAAATGTGCGAAGGTACTTTTTCAAAATCGATGAAGAGGTTGACGCGGTCCAATTGAATAGCCACCAGGGTCTTCGTATCTTACACCATTGGGTTTCCTTTTATGGGTGTGCGTCAAGAAGATAGTGCTTAAAAATGGAGTAAGAAGCATTGAGAACCTCCGTAGAATAAGGAAGGAGGTTACTAATTTACCAACCGAAAATATACGAAGTGCGGTTGATAGTATTTACCACAGACTCGGTGCATGTCATGTAGAAGGTGGAGGTCACTTCCAGCCACATTAAGTAGAATAAGGTTAGTGCTAAAGATCTACTTCGAATAGTTGTTTTAATTTGAAAGCTAATGTGGACTAGTTTTACTTCAACAAAATGAGCAGACCCCTACTGTGTTGGCAGTATGGGATTCAGTTTTAGAAGGTAATATCTTCTCGTAGAGCTCCCAGTTGACCTAAGTTGCTATGTGAAAAAAGGGTAGCTAGAAGGGGCTGAAAATATTACAGAAAGGCGAACAACAATTTAAACCAATTCCCGTGTTTCGGCGCCCTTCTTATATCACTGTTGAAACATGGAAGCTCGCGATTGTTGTTATGTTATACAATGCGAGGTAAATATTATGAAATGCAAGCATTTTTTTATGTTCTATATTTTGAAATTATTTGCCACAACTTCGATGATTAAAATGAACTTTTATCTCCAAATTTCACATAAAATCGGAAGAAACTGCTGCTTATCGCCTGAAACATATCTAAATTCTTCATTCATGGCCCATTTTCCATCATCAAATCGTTCTAAGTGAGATATCAGACAAATAATCTACGTACTTACCACAAAAACTATACCCATCGATATGTTATTACCTAGACATCTCCCATAAAATTCACCAAATACTGTCCACTTTTTTCCATCATGACATATTTTTCAAACAATTTAATGCATAAATCTACATATTTTAACCTAAACGTCACGTTAAAATATTGCAAGACGTGTTCCTTCAAATATGTTCGATGATACATCAAAAGCAAACCATGTTTCAATTTAATCTTGATTTTCTCGTATTTCCCTCGGATAATTGCTATAAAACATTTTCAATAGGATGGATTAAATTTTTTATGATCTGCTCTTTAACGTAAGAAAGTTGGACTGTTCTAGATTAGTTGCGTTTTCAGCAATAAAATTTTAAGTGGTGTCGGTCGTGTCAAATCTCGAAATGACAAAAAGTTTAGATTCAACAAGCTCATTGTATAGCATTATAAGATCCTTTACACAAATAGTGCACTATATAAAAATCGGCCTTTCCCATTGGTCGATCCGCATGGCCCTCCGCTCGCTTCGCTCGCTACGGGGGCTCAAGAAAAGGAAACTAACCAGGTGCTAACCAAATCTAACCCAAGACATATCCAAAATCAAGAAAAAAAGCTGTTTAGAAACATAATCTTTAAAAAAAAAATAAAAAAAAAGCAACGGGGTTCGAACCCGCGTTTTCCAGGTGAGACCCAACGATCTAAACCTCTACACCACTACAGCTCTCGATAGAAATCGATTGCATCACGCAGACATATCGTAATACGAGATGGATCGACCAATAGGAGAGGTCGATTTTTACATAGTGTACTATTTGTGTAAAGGATCTTTAAATGCCATTGTATAAAAGGCATCATCATTTCCAATTATTTGTATTCTTTGCTGATAAATCTGTTCTGATACATTTTAGCCAGTTTTTGATGTGTACAGTTACTTTTGGTTAGTCGTTTAATGAACTTTCGGTTACTTTTAGTTACTGCCAATTTATTTTAGTCAGTTGAACCGGCTGTGACACGCTATTATTGCCAAGTTAACTGCCAAAATTAATTTAATTTGAGTCAGTTTTAACTTACTTTAACATTCTCAACTGTTCTGATACGTTTTAGACCGTTTTTGGTGTTTTTAGTTCCTTTTGGTTAGTCATTCAATCAACTTTTGATTACTTTCAGTTAGTTCCAATTTATTTTAGAATATTAAATCGGTGCCGATACGCTATTATAACCTATTTAAATGTTTTTGATGAATTTTACTTTGTCGCCAAAATTAGGTTAATTTGGGTTAGTTTCAACTTACTTTAATATTGTTAATCTGTTCCGATACGTTTTAGTAATTTTTGGTGCTTGTGGTTACTTTTGGTTAGTCGTTCAATCAACGTTCGGTAAATTTCAGTTAGTTTTAATATGTTTTAGTCATTTGAATCGGTTCCGGTACGTTATAAGCAATTTTAACCTTTTTGGTTAGTTTGGATTAATCGCCAAAATTCGGTAAATTAGGGTTAATTTTAACTTGCTTTAACATTTTTAATCTATTCTGATACGTTTTAGTTCGTTTTGCTGCTTTTAGTTACTTTTGGTTAGTCATTCAATCAACTTTCGGTTACTTTCAGTTAGTTCCAATTTATTTTAGTAATTTGTACCGGTCCCGACGTTATATTAATCGGCTCTCGGTTAATTTCACTTAGTTGGGTTAATAATCATAGAATAACAATTCAAATTTAAAAATTAATTCTTAATATAACTGATAGGAGATTATTAGACGCATATGAAAGTATGGAAATTATTAAATGTAAGAATAGTTTAAAGAGAGATAGAGGACGTATTCCGTATAGTCCATGGTATTGGTTGATCGAGCGTGACTAGTGAGATTCCAGGATTGGTTTCATTGGTTCCGCTTGATTAAGGAAACATTTTTTCTTATAAAAAAGAGTTAGGTAGATTTTAAATTTAGTTTTAACCATCTCCTGATGATACTAACATAGTTAGCGAAACGCGCGTCAAGTGCCATAATTCTGCTCCGGTATTGTGGATAAAACTCCGTTTTAGTGCATTTTGTTGAGGGTTCCAAATCCCAATATAATTTCAGTTAGTTTTAATTTATTTTAGTCATTGGAACCGTTTCCGATACGTTATGACCAATTTTAATGTTTTTGGTTAGTCGCCAAAATTGGGTTAGTTTTAACTTACTTTAATATTTTAAATCTTCACCTGCAGCCTGTTTTGGTGCTTTTTGTTGCTTTTGGTTAGTTTTGGTTGGTCATTCAATCAACTTTCGGTTACTTCCAGTTAGTTCAAATTGATTTTAGTCATTTGATCCGGTTTCGAGACGATATAACCAATGTTAATGTTTTTGGTTGGTTTTCTTTAGTCGCCAAAATTCGGTTCCTTTTGATGAGTTTTATCTTACTATCATTTTGGAAACCTGTTCCGATACGTTTTAGCACATTTTGGTTCTTTTTGTTAGTTTTGGTTAGTCATTCAATCAACTTTCGATTAATTTCAGTTAGTTCCAATTTTTTTTATTCATTTGAAGCGGTTCCGATACGTTATAATCAAATTTAATGTTTTTGGTTAAATTTGGTTAGCCGCTAAAATTAGGTTCGTTTTGATTAATTTTAATTTACTTTAATTTTTGTAACTTGTTCCGAAACGTTTTAGCTAGTTCTGGTGCATTGGTTAGTTTTGATTAGTCGTTCAACCAACCTTCGGTTGGTTTCCGTTGGTTCCAATTTATTTTAGTCATTTGAACAGATTCCGATGTGTTATAATCAAATTTAAGTTTAAATAAACAAACACGTTATCTCACGCGTATGACGTTATGTGGCAAATGTAGCATGCACTTTCTTACGGCCCCACTAGGATAACAGAAACATTTTCAATGTTCAAAAAAAATATTATACATTTATTTGTTTGATCTAGAAATCGATGTTTTTTATTACATGTACCCTGAAAAGTGAATTTTTCCGATATTTCGACACAGAGATGCATTTGATCATTTTTCTCGCAGAAATTCTCCATCGAACTGTCTATATTGTCTTAGTTTTTTGAAAACTCGCGACATTTTCAGCGACTTCATGACCGCTTATCGTATTTGGAAACTGGTACTGAGTTCACCAATTACTAACACCAGTTGTTAACGGATTTTGCACATGGCGAATAGTTACATATTTATAATTCGCATATCTAATTATGCAAGTGCGAAAGAGACAAACGGGCACCCAAAACTGCATGTTAATATTTAATGTCCACATATATGAATTTGATTTAAAATTTACTTGTCCACTTTGTTCTGTCGAGTATTTTACTTGACCTTCTAGAGAATAAATTCATACTAAACTGCTGGCCATTTGCTTTCGAGCAAGGAAAATTTCGACTAAATTTAAAACTAAATATTTTCTTAACCAGACATGATATCGACCTACGGTTTTAAATGAATAATAGACTTATCCCTTAGGAAAAACTTTCCAATGTTTGATTTTTTTTAAACTATCAAAAAAATATTATATACAGGGTGTGAAAGAAGACGCTGATTTTTATTCCAATTTTAATAGCATGTAACTTTCACAATAATTTTTTTAAATTTTGCCACTGTACGTCAATTGAGTCACTGGTTCATAGCAAAGAAAGTAGTTTGTCAAATTTTTGATATCTGCTATATTTTAAGAGATATTGATTTTTTTGTAAAACCATGATTTTTTCAACTTTTTGGTAGCTAGACCCCACTATGCGTTATATCGTGCAAATTTTATAAGTGATTATCATTATACCTTACGAAAAGCTTTTTTATGTTCAGTAAAAAATTGGACCTAAATGTTGTGCTGTGCAGTGGCGTACTTATAATCACTTATACCTTGGTTTATTAGTATCTCACAATTTTTCCCGATTGTTTTGTATTGGAAAGTACTCGCCTCTAGATTTAGCAAGTTTTATCCTTATTTTTAATTTTTTAATATTGCACATGTATATTTTACAGTGTGTAAATTTTTTTTTAAAAATCATAATTTTTTTATTTAATTTTTGGAAAAATTTTATTTATTTATTTCTAATACAGCACTATTCCTAAAATTAAACTTGTTTTGAAAACCCTTAAAATTAAATATCACTAGTTTGATGTGCTTGATTTCGCAAGCGAGTACTTTCCAATACAAAACAATCGTGAAAAATTGTGAGATACTCATAAACCATAGACATATGGTGATTATAAGTACGCCACTGCACATCATAACATTTAGGTACAATTTTTTTACTGAACATAAACAAGCTTCTCGGAAGGTATAATAATCACTTACAAAGTTTGCACGATACAACGCACAGTGTGGTCTAACTACCAAAAAGTTGAAAAAACAAGGTTTAAAAAAAAAATCGATATCTCTTAAAATATAGCAGATATCAAAAAATTGACAGACTACTTTCTTTGCTATAGACCAGTGATTCAGTTGATGTACAGTGACAAAATTTTAAAAAATTATTATGAAAGTTACACGCTATTGAAATTGGAGCAAAAATCACCGCCTTCTTTGACACCCTGTATATAAAAATTTTTGACAGTTTAAAAAAATCCAACATTGGTACTTTTCTCTTAAGGGACAAATCTATTAACCATTAAAAACCAGAGATCGATATCATGTCTGGTTATGAACATATTTCGTTTTAAATTTAGGCGAAATTTTTGCTGCTCGAAAGCAAATGGCCAGCAGTTTATTTATTTACTTGGTATAGTTTATGCAAATAGTTAAAAGGAGCACGTGTAGTTAGATTTTTTTGTTTAAAGGAAAAATTGGTATTCGTTCCCGCTCTCTCATCAAAGTGGCTTCCACGGACGCTGATGTAGACAGTTTTTAAGCACAGCTTAGTACAATCAGCTAGGACACTCCGCTCTTGAGAACGGTTTGCACCGATCCTCGCGCATGGCGCCATTATGGGGCAGATCACACCACTAGCGTCGGTAGCGGCTATTTGTTTCTTAGATTTTGAAATAATTGAACATAGGCGTAGTTAAAAGTGTTGATACCGATTTCGTGTTTTTATAATTAGCGATATAATGAGTTTCCTAAAGATGGGACATCTTTGTGCCGCTAAAGGTTATATTAATAAAAAATATAATTGTGATATGAGCTTCATTCGGTTTCCAAGTGATAAAAAGAGTTAAGTATCTAATCATAACTACGATATATGTAATATTGTAACGGCTTAGTACAAAGCTGTGATATTTTGTTGGGTCTAGGTACATTTCAACTTGAATATTCTTATTGTATATTATGGGCATGTTTGTACAAAGCAATGAATGTTTTGTCATATCATGCCATCATTCTTTATGTCATCAACTTACTTTGTAATTATATACTGGTAATAGTTATTTGTATTTTTAGAGCGCATAGTAACGGATTGCCGCCTGACAAAGAATGTTACTGTAATCTTTCGAAAACGGCAATCTTATTTTGCACTCGAAAAACACACAGAACTATTTCTACAGCCCCATTTTTATAAATTAAATGCACACTTTTCTCTATACTTATTCTGAAATTTGCAAATGACTGTCAGTTTTGACATAATGTATTCGGGCTTAGGACATATTTAGAACAGGAATAGCAGCTACAGACTATAACAAACGCACGACTGTCATTTATTTATCTTCGGTTTCCATAACCATTCATAGCACACTCGACGGAAAAAGTGAGAATTTTCTCAAAATATTTGCAGTAATAGTATATTGTGCAACAAGTGTTGAAGTGTAATTTATGTCACTCGCCTACGGCTCGTGCCATCAAACTTCACGCTCGTGTCAAAAGTGATTTTTCACACGCGTTACATACTGTCCTTTTTTCTACGACTGCAAATAATAATAATATTATATAATATTTATTAGATATAATATAATATATCAAGCATCTTGTCTTTAAATTAAAACTGTTAGTTTACAAAAACCATACAAACACTACTACAACAATTTGTGTAACTAGTTAATGAGTAGGTATTGACATGTCAGGGCTGGGACAACGCCCTGCCTGGGGCGTCCTTTTAGGGTTTAGCCCTTAATTTTTGTAGTTATCTTTTTCATATCTTTGGAAAAGGCGCCATTCATCGGCGGTCTCCTCTTATAGCTTTGCCTTCCCCCGGGGGACCTATTTTTGACATATTCGGAAAAGGGAGCATCCGGGGGTGAAGCCCTAAATTGGGACTCCTTGAGGCTCAAAGCCCTGAAATGGGGTCCATTTTTCGCTAATTTGGGGGTGAAGCCCTAAAATTGGGCCCCCTTTTTACAGATCTGGGAATGGGACCTCTGAAGCACACGTCGTATGCAAAGTATATTTTTCACACGATGTTGGAAATGTCCAGTCGCGTCAGTTCCAGTCCAGTTTTCAAGAGCAGTTGTTAGTGCGTTTTTGCCTATTTTCAGGGCAGTCTGAGCAAATTTTATATTTAAGAGTTCGCATGTACTATACTCCTTAAAATATTAATTTTAATTTTAAAAATATAAAAAAAAATAAATTAATCATATGAAGGGATCAATAAAATTATTATAATGTAGGTACTTTTAGTCACAAACGATTTTGATGTCAATTTATTTTCGCTTCGCCCTCAAAATAGTATATCTATTATTAAGAAATAAATAATAAAATTGAAATATTCAAAATACCCATGTAATCATTGTAAATTACACCATGTATAACTCTTCTTAAATAAATTGTGTCTTTGTGATGTTCCAATATGTTTATTAATTTATGTTTCCTTCATGAATACGATAATCACTAATAATCGGCATAGCACCTAGCACTCGAGTTTAACCAATAACCTGAAAATACGGTACTGTAATAAAAGAATAAAATATCCTTAATACGGCGCTGGATTCTCTCCCCGGTGCGAGAACGACAGCGCGAGTTTAGCCTATATTGCCATCTTTTTCTGTTCCGGGCCAATACTTCAAAGGTGCCGGCCGAGAGACTTCCAGCTGATTGTTGTACTAAGCTGTGTTTTAAGTCTGTTTTAGATAATTAGCTATCTACCTAAATGCACCTTATATTTTATCACACAGAATCTATCCTTATCATACCAAGTGCCACTTTAAGATAAATTGAAATGTATTTTCAGAAATTACACACAGATCAGCTTTAATTTTATTATACATCAGGTAAGTTTTAGCGAAACTTGATATTTAACTTTTATATTGACTAAAGTTGTGGTTTATAATATAATCCTTAATGCAACTATTTATTTTTATGTGAAATAGGATATTTACTGAAATCACATGTCATTCTGTTATTTAGCATTTCAATACCCGACAGAAGAAAATACTCAAGGGATTGTATGCTTCAGTTCTCATAGTATTAAATTATTACTAGAACTAGTTGATATGCCTGTCTCTGCCAGGCAATGTATATGAAATTCTTTGTTATACATTAACAAAGGATCATTTACAGAATCTATAAAATTTCCAATAAACAATGTTGTTTTTCTTCGTATTCTGATATCTCTATTTTTATGTCGTTATGGGACCTGACCCTTGAAAATGCTACGTACATCTGTCCGTGACTAAATACAGGCTTAAGTAGATATACGCCCACCTTACTTAATCCCTGAGATTTATTTATTGTTATGGAGAATGCTAATCTAACAGGAAATTGTCGTCTTCGTAATATCAATGGCAAATCTGGTTGTACAGGAGCCAAGTGTATTCTTGGTATAAATGCAGGGTTTCCAGTTGAGGTACCTGTTAGGATCGTTGCACACATAAGATTTTGTGATAGTTTGGTTACTTCTAATCGGGTGCCGTTACATAATCCCCTTCGGGTATTTAAATTCCTTAAAAGCATAATAATTGAACTCACTTTGAGATTTAATCAATGTGGTGACGTTCCCGAAGGTATCAGGCTATTTAAAAACTCAATTGGATAATTTTCTTCTCGGAGATATCATCGCATTCTACTGAGCCAATACGTACAAAGGTAAATTTTTCTCCATCCAAAATATTTAAAACTTGCTCATTAACCTGTGATACATCGTCATTTCTAGGACACAGAATGGCTGATTTAGAGTTGTTGCAACATCAAGCGGCTGCAACCTTTGACCAAATATTTCTTCTACAATAAATTTGTTAGCTATCATTGTGGGATTTCAATAATGTCTTCCTCAAGACCGCTATCATTAGTTAATTGACCATTTCCCATTTTCAATAGCCAAGAACTGTACGAATTGTCTACAGATCGTACATTTGTGTGTGGAGCATAACTGGTAGACACTGACAAAAATCACTTTTCGGGTTACGCATTCGCCATTTTATCGGGAATGGTAAAAACAATTTAGTTTTTTAATTTTTTCTCTTCTATTAAATCAAAAATAAGAAATTCGGCGACCATAGTTTTTAGAATGGCATCTTAGCTATATTTCTATAAAAACAACAATTTTCTAGAGCAACCCACGACTTCTCAGTAGAGGCAAAACAGGCATATAAACATTAGCATTTTATACATGTAGATAAGGTAAACTAAGGAGTTGCTTAGTAAATCGCATTTTGCCATCTGAATCTAATTTTTGGCTAGAAGATAAAAAATAATATTTGATTTGCTAAATAGTACAACATATTATAAAACCCACATACATTATTGAAAGATATTATTGTATGCAGATCTAATAAATAATGACATTTAAATCAAACAGTGAAATAATACTTGCATTGCAATGCAATGCAAATATATTTTGTGCTCTAATGTTTGAAGTAAAATTTTACCTCTAAACCTCCATAAAATCGGCAAAAACCTTGATTATCGCCTTAAAAAATTCCAAATTATCTGATCCTGGCCCATTTTGCAATCTTCAAATCATTTGAATAGGCCAAAATCCACCAGAAAAATTTTCACAGAGAAGCATTTGGAGAGTTTTTTCCTAAAAAATTTCCTATCGAACTGTTGTCTCAGTTTTTTCGATCCTTGAGACTATTTTGACAGTTGAACGACCGAAATTGAGCTCTTTTTCAAAAATATGTCCGTTCATAAAAATAGTCCCCATTTTAATATTCTCGGCAATTTCAACAGGATTCGGAAGACTGTCAGAAGGTACGTGTCCAGAAAATTTCAATATAACGTTGCAATTTATATCAAAGCAAAATTTTGAAAAACCCCAGATTTGACGTATAACTCGCAAACGGAAAATCTGATTATCAAAAACAACTTGCTGTCGGCGGCTTGCATGTATTGCTTAAAAAAGCGCTCAATCCCAATATTGCTGCCATTTTCGTGAAACATAAGACTTTGAAACAATAGCCGATTTTCAGCGTGGAATGATTGGTGCTTGGTATTTACCTATGCATTTCAGCAATCGCGGTTTTAATTTAACCAAAGTGACGTCTCAGAGCAGCTGATTGGCTTTTGGTATTTAGCACTTATTATCGCTCATTGGACTGGACTGGACTGGAATGTTTTTGTTTATTGTGTAAAGTAAAGTTGTATTTTTTTGCGATTTAATTAATTATGCAGTTATGGCTCAATGCAAGAAGCTAAATACCAATTAGCCCTAAATTATGAAAGAGTAGAAATGTTAGTTGAAGCTGATGACATACCTAGAGACTACAACTAAGTTGCTTAATGGTATATATTCATCCAGGCATTTCTCAGTATGAAAAATTTTCTAAATCTCCATGGTGCTAATGTATGGATTAAGGAAATTTATCAATAGAAAAAGTGCGCACGATTTTTCCCTTATAACATTTGTGAGCATTGCGTCATACCCATTGATTTGTACCTAATGGTTCGTTCTATCTTTGTACCCATGAATCAAGCAATAAGCATCTATAAACTTGGCCTTATCATTGCACCTATAGTAAATATATTCACTCAGTGCACACAATTCCCACATACCATGTTTAGATGAGCATAATACAATCCTTTACGGTCCGTCGGCACTGGTCTATATTAGCCGCTTCTGATTGGTGGGTTAACGGTACTTTAGAGTACTGTTAACTCTTCACGCATGGCCCTCCGCTCGCTTTGCTCGCTCCGGTGCGCAACAAAAAGAAAGCCAACGGAAACTAACCCAAATTTACAAAAACCTGAAAAAACCAAAGAAAAAATGTCTTGTCCCCGACGGGATTTGAACGCGGGACCTGTGGATTCCAAACAGAAAATCTGACCACTAGACTAACTGGACTTGGTGGAACAAACTGACTGGACCATAGATAAACTGAAAGTGACGTTAATCCACCAATCAGAAGCGGCTAATATAGCATAGTGCCGTATGACCGTAACGGATCTTAAAATGCTTAGAACATCCCGAAAGGAAATCTCTCTAATAAACCAAAAATTCCGGTCCATGTTCTGATTTTCTTTCTCATAAGTAAGCAAAAAATCTCACAAGAATAAGAAACATAATCCTATATTGCTTTAACCAATTCATTTCATCGACTAGTTAGTTCAATTGTGATTCTTGAGTGGTTAGGAGTATGATATCACACCTAGCTGTCGAAATTGTCAACCGAAAGGATAACCGCTGTATTTACCGACGAAAAATCATTCCAGGCTGCAAATCGGCTAATAGGTCTATGGTAACTGCAAAATCAATATTTTTCTTGGTGTCGGAAAATTAAGAACTGATTTTCGATATTTTTGATGTTCTAATTCCAAAAATATCTGTTTATTTTATACAGGGTTAGTAAAAAGAACCGGAACGCTTAAATATCTTCAAAATCGTTAAAGCTACATTTACAAAATTCGGTACCTGGGGGTTTCCCGGCGTGCGGAATTGAACCATGATATCGGCACTGTTGCCAGATTTTCCAGTTTTGTGCCACACGGAGTCATTTTGTTATCAAAATGGAACGCCCCACTTATTTTTATTGCAATAAATTGGGCGTATCAAATTTAGTAAAACACCAAACTTTCAAAATTTTACCTCTTTTAATTGCTGAGATGTGACAGCAACGCATTTTTAGTAGAAAGTACGGGGACGCATAAATATCTTCAAAATCGCTGTTGCTGCATTTACAAAATTCTGTACCGGATGGTTTCCGGGCATGCGGAATTGAACCATAATATTGACACTGTTGTCAGATTTCCCAGTTTTGCGGTACACGAAGTCATTTTGTTATCTTAAATGGAATACACCTTTTGTTTTTATTGTAACATATTGGGTGCGCCCGATTTAGTAGGATTCCAAATTTTCAAAATTGTATCTATTATGTGCTGAGATATGACAACACCACAATTTTGACTGTGTACCGCAAAACTGGGATATCTGGCAACAGTGTCAATATCATGGTTCAATTCAGCATGCCCGGAAATCACCCGGTACTGAATTTTGTAAATGCAGCTTCAGCGATTTTGAAGATATTTATGCGTTCCCGTACTTTTTACTAAAAATGCGTTGTTGTCACATATCAGCAATTGAAAGAGATACAATTTTGAAAATTTTATGTTTTACGCCCAATTTATTGCATTAAAAACAAATGGGGCGTTCCATTTAAGATAATAAAATGACTCCTTGTAGCCCAAAACTGGGAAATCTGACAACAGTGCCGATATCATGGTTCAATTCTGCATATCCGGCAACCCCCAGGTACCGAATTTTGTAAATACAGCTTGAGCGATTTTGAAGATATTTAAGCGTTCCGGTACTTTTTACTAATAATGCGTTGTTGTCACATCTCAGCAATTAGAAAAGATAAAATTTTGAAAATTTGAGATCGTACTAAATATGATACGCCCAATTTACTGCAACAAAAATAAGTGGGGCGTTCCATTTAAGATAACAAAATGACTCCGTGTAGCACAAAACCGAGAAATCTGGCAATAGTGCGCGATATCATGGTTCAATTCCGTATGCCCGGAAACCCGCTGGTACCGAATTTTGTAAATGTAACGATTTTGAAGATATTTAAGCGTTCCACTTATTTTTACTAACCCTGTATAGCAGCTCTAGTTATTGAGATACAGACTAATTGATTCTAGTTCTGGGAATGCACTTTGAAAGAAAGTATAATGTGCGTCTCTTGGGAGGCCTGGAGAAATATTGAGCTTCACCTTATGTATGCGTTGAACATTAGCGACAGTAGATTGCTGATTCGTAAATAGCAACAGAAACAATATAGACAAATTATCAAATTGTAATCAACATTAAACAGAGTTCTGTACTAGATTCTGAAGCAATACCAATCCCATTATTCAGCAAGAAACCCTCAGAAGATAATACAGAGTCGTCAACGGCTAATGAATTTCAATACACGCAATCAGAAACCAACAACGATTTTGACGCAGATTCATCAAATCCCTCAACTGAATTATTACGCCCCTAATAATCTACTTTTTGCAGGTTCTAATAGCACATTTTATCGTAAAAGAGATCAGGATCTTCTGCCCCTTTTCTATCTGTTATTCTGTACCAATATAAGAGGATTCTTTGAAAAACGGTTTTGCCAGAATACACATAAAACATATTGCCTATGTTAACAGTTCAAAACGTAATTTAAAATATGTCCTTTTACACCACGGTAACAAATGTCGCTCAACAGAATATGAGACAATATCACTTATCCTGAAAAAGATTAAGTATGAAGAACATCAGTAGGTCATTTTTATCGATCTAAGAATGGTAAAATTTTCCTTGCTCAGCAAAGTCGATATACGAAATATCTTTGTTTTATATGTCTTTGGGACTGCAGAACTAAGGATCAAGGCTGGTTTAACAGAAATTTTCCTATAAGAAACGTCATGAGTCAAGGAAAACAGAACGAAATCAGTTGATGGGATTAGCATGGATAAACTGAAAAAGAGTACAACATTGCTTTTGAAATTATGAGATAATAATAAATAGAATGAATTAATGGAAATATGATTTCCAACTTTAATATTCTCGGTTGCAACATAAGTGTAAAAGTTCACTAACACTACAACAACAACTGGTTTTAGTGCATAACGCGGTACAAGATTACATCGAGCTATGGTAGCTCGCTATCAAGGAACAATATTGCCAGGTGCTGTTGGAGTCGTCAGCGAGGCTGTTCGTATTATAAAGCCGTATAAATGAAAATTTGTGAGTGATAAGTGTTGAATGTATATTTATCTACATTATGAAATCAATATCCTGTTTTTCAATTTTTTGTTCTTTTCAAAATGTCTAAATTGTGACAGATAACGATAGATTGGCTCAAGTTTAATTCTATTTCACTATGTTTTGATATTTTTGTACGAAAATTATCTTCATCTACCTTATCCGTTTAGGGTTTCTTGAAAAGTGCGGCTATTTCGTTGTAAACTTTAATATTCCTATCTCTTCATAAAACTCTGAATTTTACAAATTCATCATGCATTTATGATGACCAGTAAAACCGCAATTTTCTCCCACTTTGCGCAATTTTTTTAAAGGGTCAGAAATTCTAACTGAAACTGGAAAATATAAAACTTTTTCTGCAGGCAGTATGATAAGGAATACACTTGCTAGACGTGCTGGTTATTATTTTAGCCGTTGCATTCTTCAGAGAAAAGCCGAATATTGATATTGTACCGTCATAGTGAGCTTTCTGTAGAACGTTAGTTACAGCAGGACTAATGTCTTGATCTTCTTTTTCAGCTTGACTTTTGTTAAAACGTCAGTGACGCTGCAACAATACAATAATATCTGATGCGAATAAAATATATCTCCAGTACGAAGTTTAGGTATTCCCAAACTTAGGCTGCACATGTTTCAAATCAGATATATAGTCAGGGCCGGTTTAAGCGGATTTTTTCACCCCTCCCCCTCCATTTATTAAGCGCACAATTATATAGGTGTGTTGTTGCGTTGCGAATGCTTCAAAATAGTGAGATTTCTTTTTTTTACTGGTCGATTTGTGTTGTCGATACTCTAGCTAACTTACTTTCGAGTACAATCCACCAATATAAAGGAATGATGCTCCGAGTCTCTCAAAGCCGTGACTCCGTTTAGAGCGTCGTCTCGGCAGATGACGTAGCTATTGTTTTTTGGAATTGACGAGATCGTTGGCCTTCTCCCCTGCACGCTTCCGGCGTGTAGGAGGTGAAAAATAACCAGTCTGCAATATCTGACATTATCGTTATTATTTTCAACCAGGTTTAATATACAGCCAGGTGTATTTTCTGAGGACTGAACGGCTTTTCATGGGATAGAATACTTTCAGTGTGACATCCCGTGGGACAGAATTTCCTCTATTGAGGCTAAAGATCCTTCAACGGCCTGTTTTATGCTGACCTAGAGATTTCTCCGGTTCCATTTCTCCAGATAGAGGCATTTTATCGAGGTTAAACGACCGCATGGTGGAAACGTAGCTTCGCAGGAAACGCTGGTGGATTCCAAGTCTGCAAAAATATACTAGATACAAGTAGGCTCTACCCTATTTTAATTTTATTTCAAACTCACTCTCAAAGACTGTAGGTAGATGAGCGTATTAGTACTTCCTACTACGTGACAGCATGGTCATTGTGCTAAAGCGTAGTAGCAAAACTGAATATCATAGCCATCTTTTGGGGATTTAAACTATACGCGAATTATGTGTTGAAGTCCAGGAGGAATTTATAAGCATTTGATTATGAATTCATACTGCGCTGCAACACAGGAGGAATTAGATGTCTTCACGATGCAATCGATTTGTAGCTAGAGCGTTGTGGTCTAGAGGTTTAGATGGTTAGGTCTGAATTCGGCGACTATCGGCGGCGGCCCGGATTCAAACCCCGTTGCTTCTTTTAATTTTTTTACGGTTAAGTTTCTAAACAGTTTTTTTCTTGATTTTGGGCATGTCTTGGATTAGATTTGGTTAGCAAACACTTTTTTTCTTGATTTTGGTTATGTCTTGAGTTACGTTTGGGTTAGCACCTGGTTAGATTCCTTTTCTTGAGCCCCCGTAGCGAGCGGTAGCGAGTGGAGGGCCATGCGAAAAGTGAATATGTCTTGGGTTAATTTGGGTTAGCACCTGGTTAGTCTCCTTTTCTGTTTTTTTCTTGATTTTGGGTATGTCTTGGGTTAGTTTGGGTTAGCACCTAGTTAGTTTCCTTTTCTTGTGCCCCCGTAGCGAGCGAAGCCATGTGAAAAGTGAAATATTTTGCTTTCCTGTATTTTAACACATTGGAGTATTGCAGCGCAATATGAATTCCTGATACGCGTTCATAAATCCCTAAGTGATTTCTGTGCTGGCGCACGGTAGGATTTTTAAACTATCTTGACAAAAATGGTTCATTGAATTCCTCCTGTATTTCAACACATCGGAGTGCGGTATGAATTCATAATACGCGGTAGATGAGGACCTACTATTGTTTCAATTACCTTTCTTCACCGTTTAATTAATTGATACTTATTATAATTCTTATCGTGTCTGATATTGTCTTGAACATCCAATGCTCTTAGAGAACGCAATTAGTGGAACTATAAGCCATAAAACTACTTACCGTATTTAGTTAAATGAGCTTATGATTAAACGACCGTAGGTCGTCTGCTTTCTTATTTCGTACCTATTAACGTTACATATTGTTTTGCTTAATGATCTCACCGTAGGACGTCTGCTATTTTTTATTGTACCTATTACTGTTAGTTGTTGTTATCGCGTATCACATCTATTACAGTTTTTTTATCATACTTGCTTTAGAGATTGTACTTATTTTTTGCATTATCATATATATCTAATATTATCTCGAGTAGAGAATTTATTTTGCTTATATTATTATAATTATTTGATTTATTCTTGTATAGCGTCTATCTACTTGAACGATATACTTTTGCTGTAATTGGCTGTAAGCCTCATGACAGTAAACTGTTTTACTTAATCGCAATGTGCAACTTTAACTTGTCGTCTTAAAGCATGTCTCGAAATGAGCTAACTTCGTGTCCATCTGTAAACAGTTACCGGCTATATACATATATTTACTTCACAGGTTAATTCATTGATAGAGTATATCTTCATTAACTATTTATTGGTATAATGATATTAACGCTGCCATGGGGTTAATTTAGATGTTATTTTTAAATAAATACTGCTTATTTTTGGTTCTTTGTGACTAACAGCGCTTAGTCACAACAGCGTTATAAAACATAGATTAGAACTTAGTATCTTATTTTGATTTGATTTAATAGTCTGATAATTTGGATGGTATATATTTAAGGGTATCTTTTCATTGGTTTATGGGCGATACCATAAACTCAACTTAATTGATTGCCTTTAGAGTATTTATTAAAGCATTTAACATTTGAATACATAGTTTAATTGAAATCCCTACGTTTATCTTGGTAAGTTAGTGTCAAACCTGCCTGTCATTAATAACTTTTATTTCTAGATCTGACGCTATTCTTATTTTAGTATGCTTCCAAATTTTGCTGCCCTGATTCCAATGTTCAAAAATTATTGATATATTCCTAGTCAAAAATTTAGTGGCGCATTCGCCTAACTGCCAACTCTTTGACCCACGCCTTTAAATAAAATTAAAACGGCTGAGTGAACCTGGCATATGAACCGTTTATAAAACAATTAACAAATCGTGTTACAGTGTATATAATTTTCTAAATTATATAATTTTTTTTCTGGGCTTATTTAAAAAAGGGTTTCAAATTGAATTGCGCTTTTGCAAGGCCACTTTTTCCGCTCTATCTAATCGTGGAATCCAGTTTGGAATCCAATGTTCAAGGGGCCATCATCAACTTTCTTTTTTTTTTAATACAGCTTCCAAAAAAAGAAATGAAGAAAATTTAAAACTCATATTCATATTACTAACGCCAATAACATCTGAAAAAATGTAAAAAAAGTTCAAGTTCGTATTTAAAAAATGAAAGTTGATGATAAACGCTTGAAGACGAAACGTCGGATTCCAAACTGGATATCACCATTGGCTAGAGAGGAAAAAGTGGCAATGCAAAAGTGCAATTGAACTTGTAATCCATTTTTTAATAAACGTGGAATGTCCGTAGTCTATTTGAAGCTGGGAAACTAGCTCACACCATTACTGAAATGAGAAGACTAAATGTAAAAATCGTAGGAATTTGCGAAACTTGGTGGCCAGGAAAGGGACAGTGTAGAACAGATGATATGACATTCTACTATGCTGGCAACCAAGAGAAAAACCATCGAAATGGAGTTGGAATTATAGTCCAAAAAGACATTACCCAAAATGTGACAGATTTCGTTCCCTTTCAGACAGAGTAATGCTACTAAAAATGAAATCAAAACCAGTCAATATAAATATTATTCAGGTATACGCTCCCATACTAGAGAGATCTGATAACGATATTGATATACTATGAGGATATCAAGAAAGCCATACAAGTTGCCAAGCCACACGAAGTAAATATAATACAGGGTGATTTCAATGCGCAAATAGGCATAGGTAGAACAGAGAACGGAGTAGCTGGCCCATTCGGTTTAATACCGTTTTACCAAGAAGAACAATTCAAAATAACCAACACATGGTTCTCATTACCACCGAGACGTCTATATACATGGAAATCACCACAAGAACAAGGCGATAACATAGTTCGAAATCAAATCGATTTCATATTAGTAAAAAAAAGGTTCAGTACAATGGTAACAAAAGCCCTCACATATCCAGGTGCTGATGTACCGTCAGTCCATATCCTATTAACGGTGAATATGAAGCTAAAACTTGCGATAGTCAGATCCACTAACAAAACGCAAAAACGAGATGTTGCCAAATTAAAAAACTCTGAAATAGAAGTAGACCTGCAATCAAAAAGGAATAAACAGTTGGCAGAACTAAGGGAAAATACAGAACAAATGCTTAATAAACTGTGCGAAAACGTTGAAGAACATATAAGAAACACAGCAACAAATATCCTAGCTTACCACAGACAGATAAACAAGATGAAATGGATGAGAGATGAAATCTTAACACTAATGGAAGAACGCTGTAAACACCAAGGAAAGAATAACACTGAATCTAAAAAAATTTATATACGTATCAGGTCTGAGATTAGAAAGGCAAAACGGGAATGCTTAGAAAAAGAATGTGATGAAATTGAAAGATTACAAGAGATTTACGACATACTTGGAGAAAACTAAAACTAAAAGAAGCAGCTGGAGTATACAGATCTAGATGCATAACTACATTAAGAAATGACTCAAATGAAATCATAACAGAAGTTGAAGATAAAAGAGACCTCTGGAAAAAATACATGGAAAACCTATTTTCTGATGACTCGAGACCGGAGCCTGAGAACAACTATTCAAACTTATCTGAACCTCCAATACAAACAAATGAAATGAAAAAAGCAAAATCAGAAGCGAAAAATATCAAAGCTGCTGGACCTGATAAGATTCCTGTAGAAATACTAAAATTAATCGATGATGACAATATTGTATTATTACAAACAATATTTAATAAAATATACGATACCGGTTGTTTCCTCGAAAAGTGGCTGAGATCCACGTTCATCCCGCTCCCCAAAAAGGTGAATTCAAGCAGATGCAATGATCATAGACCGATAAGCCTTATGAACCATACTCCTAAGGTATTCTTGAAAGTATTACATAAAAGAATATACAATAAATGTGAACGAAATATAAGCTCCAATCAATTTGGTTTCAAATCTGGAATGGGTACGCGAGAAGCACTATTTGGAATCCAAGTTCTAATGCAGAATTGTCGTGACATCAACAGGGATATCTTTCTTTGTTTTGTAGATTACCAAAAAGCCTTCGATCGTGTTAAACACTAAAAACTTATGGATATACTGAGGAAGACATAATTGGACGATAAAGATATCAGATGCATAGAGATTTATACTGGCACCAGACAGCACACATCACAACACAAGATATTACTACAGAAGATATTAAAATAAGAAGTGGCGTGCAGCAAGGATGTATTCTGTCTCCACTGTTATTTAATCGATATTCCGAAGCCATATTTGAGGAAACCTTTGAAGATCAAGAAATGGGAGTAAAAGTAAACGGTACGCCAAGATCCAATTTCAGATATGCAGACGATGCTGCATTGATTGTTAACGATGCTGAAGAACTACAGGAAATGTGTAATCGACTAAGCCACGTAAGTGAAGAATTCGGATTAAATATTAACATAAATAAAACTAAATTCATGATAATCAGCAGAAACAAACATCTGTATAACAACGCTTCAATCATAATAGAAAATCGACAACTTGAAAGAGTATCGCAATACAGATATTTAGGGTGTTGGCTGTACTCAGATTGGAACTCTGATAAGGAAATCCGAAGCAAAATAGAAATGGCGCGTAGTGCATTCATAAAATATGGAAGGGTACTTGAATGCAAAGATCTAAACCTGTCAGTACGCATGCGTTATGTAAGATGTTATGAATGGTTCATATTATTATATGGGGTGGAGGCTTGGACGCTAAAGGTAAACACTATCAATAAAATAGAAGCGTTCCAAATGTGGACCTACAGACGTCTGCTTAAAATTTCTTGGACTGATAAGGTGACGAACAACGACGTCTTACAAAGAATGCATAAAGAAAGAGAATTACTTACCAAAATAAAGAAAAAAAAAACTGCATACTTTGGTCATATTTTTAGAAATGAAAAATATAATATACTACAAATGATTTTGGAGGGCAAAATTGAGAGAGAGGAATGGGGCGAAAACACATGTCATGGTCTCGAAATATCAAATTAAATCAATTTGAGAGCTTGTCCACATTGCAAGAGACATAAATAAATTTGGAAATGTGGGCGTCAACATCCGTTAATGTGGATAGGTAGTCGAATAAGAGAGAGTATCAAAGAAGGTAAAAAGAGAGTGTATAAAAACAGCTCCATATAAGATTTGGTGCAGAATAAGAATCATATATACATTATCTTCTGTGTTGTTCACTATCACTTAAAAAGAGACAGACTAATCATACTCTTATACCATTCATTTATTTCGACAATTGTGTTTAAATTATTATATCTTACTTACATAAAAAATTCAGACAAATTTGATTTGAACTGGGACAAAAATAAATCTTATTTAGAAAGGCTTTGCGTCTGACCGATCAAGCTAAGTGTTTTAGTGTTTTACCTGTTATATTTGATGCTAATAAATTTCATTAAGCTTATATAACGATATAATTGCTTTTAATACCTTTTTAATTTTCAGATTAATTATGAAGCGCTTGGTTCTCCTACTAGTAGTCGTCCACAACTTCTGTAATGCTGAAGGTCACTATTTCGAGGAATTTAGGACAAGGCGTCGTCCAGTGCCTTTAGATGCAGGAGACCCCCTTATTTTGACCCCATTGATTGAAGCTGGGAAACTCGAGCTGGCCAAAAGCGAAGCTAGAGTTAATTATCCTGATTTTCAAAACGTTGATTTTTATTCTGGTTACTTGCAAGTGGATAAAGAATTCGACAATAATCTCTTTTTTTACTTTTTTCCATCTGAAGATAACTATCAGGAAGATCCAGTAATTCTGTGGCTTCAAGGAGGTCCCGGGGCTCCTGCTGGGTATGGTCTTTTCGTGGAACATGGCCCCTTTATTGTGAACCATGATTATAGCATCGATCTGAGAGAATTTAGATGGACAAAGAACCACTCACTATTATATATTGACAATCCAGTCGGCACCGGTTTTAGTTTTACCAATAAACAAGGGTACGCGCAAAACCAAACCAAGGTTGGACAAGACCTTTACGAAGCTTTGATTCAGTTTTTCACTTTGTTTTCCGAGATACAATCCAATGACTTTTTTATTGTAGGAGAGTCTTATGGAGGAAAGTATGTTCCCGCTGTAGGATATAATATTCTTCAAAATAACCCAGCAGCTTCACTAAAAATTAATCTAAAAGGATTGGCTTGCGGGAACGGTTTGAGCGATCCAATAAATCAAGCAAATTACGGAGATTATCTCTATCAATTAGGCTTTGTAGATATTAAGACGAGAGATACCCTTCACGAGTATAGTTCCCTAGTCAAACAGTATATTAGCGAAAAAAATTGGTCAATGGCTACGGAATATTTTGACGATAATACGAATGACTTAATCTACACTGCTACAGGTATCGAGAGCGAATACAATTATATTCAACTTGACCCTGATGAAGACGAATATTGGCAAGTTTTTGTTCAAGACAATCTTAGGGATGCGTTGCATATTGGAAACATTGAATTTAATAATGGCCCTGTATTTCAGAACTTATATGACGATATTGCAAAAAGTGTTGCTCCATGGATATCAGAGCTACTAAGCAATTACAAATTTCTAGTATACAATGGGCAACTAGATATTATTGTTGCATATCCCATGACAATAAACTACTTACAAAATTTAAACTTTAGTGCCGCTGAAGAATACAAGACAGCAGAGAGGCAGATCTGGTGGGATACAGTAGGTACGGCAGGGTACTACAAAGAAGCTGGCAATTTAACTGAGCTTTTGATCAGAAATGCTGGACATATGGTGCCTGTGGATCAACCGAAGAGAGCATATATGATGATATATAGTTATGTTAGAGGAATGCCTTTTCCTCAAGATTTGTAATTGAAATAAACATTGAACCATGTTAAAATTGTTTTAGTTTCAGTTATAATTAATATATAAGTGCGATAAATGCATCCTGATTTTAAACTTAAATTATATAATAAAGATAGACTCCGCGTTTAATTCATAATTATGCTGCAACCCTAGCCCCAATAATGTCTACCCCTCTAACCCCCCAAATAAAACAAAAAATTACCAATGAATGAAACTAAAGAAGTGGGGATAGCGTCTGCGAACGACAAGCACGTCCCACTGTAGCTCGCGACCGGCGAGGCGCCGCGCCGCGCGCCTTACCGGCGAGCTATAGTGGGAGGTGCTTGCCGCCCGCAGACGCTACTCCCACTTCTCTTCGCCCGCAGACCCATTTTAATGATGGGGCCAGTGGAATAGCAAAACAACTACGTGTTTTTCAACTATATACTCTAAGATTTTAAAGAATTTAGACAAGGTGTCTTGGAATTTTTAGTCAGACAGATTTTTTTTAATATTGTTTTATTTCTGGATGAAAATTTGTACAAAAATTAATAAAGGTTTCCGAAGAGGTATTTTCGAGATAATAATTTTAGTTTTAATGGCGTTTGAAATATGGGATTATAATTTCTTCTCAATAAATTAGGTAGCAAGAAAATCCAACCTAAAGTTTCTAAAGCTAAAACACTTAGCAAATTTGTCAGCAAACAGCACATATTATGTCATATAACTATATAATTTACATAAAATATCTTCAAATCATCTTTCTTAGAATAAATTCTATATTTCAATAATTTCAAATATTTACAAAATTCGACTAAAATATAAAATATTTGTTGCTATATTCATTTCAATATGATAACTTTTTACCTTTATCTATTATACATCTATTATAATTCCTTATTAAATTTAATCCCGAAAATTTCTTACTCACTCTTTTTTCAGTTAATAATGCATTTATGTATAATATTTTTTCTATATACTATTAAAAAAAATGTTATTAGATATGATACTGAACTACTCCAAATTTCTCCAAATTATTTACTAAAAAAATAAAAAAAAAAAACGATAAAAATATACTTTAGTCACCGTCTATTCTATTCTCCGTGAAAAATACTGCCGTTGACCTTGAACACACTCGGCCACTGTACAGTAAACGAATGGGTGCAGCCAAAGACATTTAACCTGAAGAGACGGGACAAATGGTTCTTTGTTTTCCCCCAACATTGAGGCACATTCTATGGTCGATAGATGTAGCGTTGCCAAATTTTAAGTTTACGAGTTACTGTACATACTTTTTTCATATTAAATTATAACACTAAATACTTATTTTCCCCATTTTTGATTCATCAAAAACCGGTTCTGAAGTTCTTACATGTCAATCTGGCAATGCCACTTACCTTGGTTCCGCCTTGTTTTACCCCCAAAATATTTATAGTATGCACGTAGTAAAGTAACTGCACCAATAGATTGAGAGCATTGGAGGTCGACGACCGACGGCTCTTCCCCATTCGATAAGTATACTAACTTGGTAACGTTTCAAAACCAGTGAAGGCACTGCTGTAAATATATTTTTAATAGGTATTTAATAGAAGAAAATAGTTATTAAGCTACTTTTTGGATATGTCATTAACCAGATATTTGTCATATTTGTATGTTTTTAAATAAAATTTGTATGCTTCAGTTCCTTTTTATTTGTCTCAAAAATAATGATAAGCAATTTATTTTTAGGCTAGCAGTGGTATGATTTAATTTTTCGTTTAACCATTGAGAGCAGAAAATCCCTAGGTATGTGTCACAAAAACGTTTAAATCGGGATAAAATTGCGTATTTTTGGTATCTCATAAATTTCGTGTTCAAATATGAAATTATTCAGGAAACAAGTTTTCGGAAATTTTATTTCATTATTAGCTGCTGAATAGTATATTATGCAATGACCATTCGTTGCAAATGTAAGTTGAATATACTTTTTTCTACGACTGCCCTGAAAATAGACAAAAATGCACTAACAACTACTCTTGAAAACTGGACATTTCACACGTTTATTCGGGTATTTAGATTAAAGGGCTTCGTCTCCGTTTTAGAGCTTCGCCCTCAAAGGTCCCATTACCAGATCTCCAAAAAAGGGGGCCCAATTATAGGGCTTCACCCCCTGGGAGCCCCATTTTGCAAAACTGTAGAAAATGGAACTCTTAAACCAGAGGCCCCCTTTTAAGACTTGGGGCCCCATTTTAGGGCTTCGCCCCCGGGGGCTCCATTGCTAAATATGTAAAAAATGGGACTCCGAACCATAGGCCCCATCCTAGGGTTTCGCCCCCCTGGGGCCCCATTTTAGGGCTTCGCCCTCGGCGCCTCTTTTTCATAATATTTGGAAAATAGGGACCCCACCCCGGTGGCCCCATTTTAAGACTATGCCCCTAGTTATAGTTTAGCGAGAAGCTCTTACTCACGTAGCTTTCTTTCATTAGGAATAAAATTTTTTGATAAATCAATAATAAAAATGTTTCCCATAACATGTAATTTTCTACCACACTCCCAGTGGGGCACCCTGTATGTAGCAGTCGTAGAAAAAGTATAGTGTGCTACACGTGCTGAAAAGACTTTTTACACTCATGAGACTTTATGACACTCGTGTCACCAAACTGTCTCATTCGTGTGAAAAGTCTTATTTTCAGCACTTGTTGCACAATATACTATCTCTATTTTGGTATCATAAAGAAGTCTTTCCGATACGCAAAGTTGTGTCGAAAAGAAGCTCTTTTCGACACTATTTTTGATGACTGGATGCTATGATATTAACAAAATTGTGCAATGTCAAAGCTCACTAGCAAAAATGTCGACACCGTTTTGAATGGGATTCCTAATAATACAGACGTCAAAAGTAACAAGATGGCCGTCCAACTTTTGATCGCGACTTGAATAAATAAATGTTCTTCATTAAAAAACGTGCAAAATACCACTCTTCGCCCAGTTTTGTTTGGTTTCAAATGGACGTTTTAAAGCCTGAATTTGTGCGACGCGACGCGACGTGTAGCTTTTTTATATTTCGTGAGTGATTTCCTATAAATATTTTTTATAAACTTTATATCAAAGTAACGATGGTCTTGAGGTGTGAGGTATGCAAAATCTCCAGCTATTATCATCCGAACCTGAGTTTCCACAAGTAAGTAAAAGTAAATGAAACACAGTAGTACAGTGGGCACCATTTTGTGATGTGATTAATTAATATTTTATAATACTTACCTATGTAATTATGTGATATTAATGGATAATCTGATATGTTTGCAGTCATTTACCAACCTCTATTAAATCATTTTTGAAGTGAATACTTCTTTGGTTTCATCGCAGTGGTTTTGCAAAGACACGGAAAAATTTCGTGTCACTGCAAAATAAGTAACTAACCTTCAGAACCCATATCTAACCCAAACTAACTCAATCTAACCCACACACTATAAATAAAACATAAATATATCTTAAATAATGCACTCGAATAAATACAATCATTTCAAATTAAACGTATTTACTTTATTGAAATTATTATTCTGATGGACTCACATTTTCAAAGTCTACGTCTATGAACTGTCCTTGCTTTCGTTCAGGCGGGGGCGGGCAATACTACATTTAGTAGTGGGGACGCAGTTTGACAAAAGTTTGTACACCATACATAAAAATATAAGGAGGCGGGACAATCGTTTTGTTGATATTTTTGCAAGATTTCGGATTTTTATGAATGAGTTGTCGGGTCTCTTTAGGTTAAATGTTTTTGGGTGCAGCTACGGTGTACGATCAATATGAACTGCCGCTCGATCATTTTTATACGGGGAGCGTTTAGGAATAAATGATATGAATATGATTACGTATTAATGTTTGGATTATTTATTTGTTATGAACAACTATTGACATTATCCGTCTCATTTATAGCTCATTAATGATACTACTTCGTAATAGTTACTTAATATTATAATAAATAAGTAAATAATAAACGAAATACTATCTACGATATGGATGAAAATACCAGTAGGTACAACTTGTATTGTTTAATTATGAACACAAGTTACAAAATAAAACAGGAAAATAGCGACACTGGAATAATTTTAACCTGATATTTTCGACTGTCGATAGGTGTCGATATTTTATTACATTTTGTTATTAGTATGACAAATGCGTTGTCACAGTGGATGTCGTCTTTAAAAAAAATTAAAACACCAACTAACCTGTGCCACACCCATAACTTAACCCAAGCATTAAAAGTGTTTTCCATCTAAGGTTTTTTTATTCTTAATTAGTGGTTAAAACAGCGATCAAACTCACTTATAGTCATATATAGCTCAACTTATATACATAATCTGGGCGAAGGTAAATATTAGAAATCCACAAATTTTATGCTATTTTGATTGGATTCATGAAAGCCATGCATGTAACGACACGATTCGGAATTTTCGTCTCGCATGAGAAATAAAGCATATGACTCTCTCTCTCTCTTCCTCTTTCTCTTTTATGGAATCGGTAAAGAATTAATCAATTTTTATGAGACGAAGTGAAACTAACCGAAAGTTGATTAAATGACTAACCCAAATCTATTAAAATTGATTATGACGCATCGGAACTGCTTCAAATGACTAAAACGAGTTGAGACTAAGTTAAACTAACCGAAAGCTGATTCGGCGACTCACCCAAACTAACCAAATCTTAGATTATAACATATCGGAACCGGTTCAAATGATTAAAATAAGTGAGACTAAGTGAAACTAACTGAAAGTTGATTCGACGACTAACCCAAACTAACCAAATCTATTAAAATTGATTATAACGTATCGGAACTGACTCCAATGACTAAAATAAGTTGAGACTAAGTGAAACTAATCGAAAGTTCATTACACGACTAATTAAAACTAACCATCTAACCAAATGTACTAAAATTGATTATATCGTATCGGAACCGGTTCAGATGTCTAAAATAAGTTGAGATTAAGTGAAACTAACCGGAAGTTGATTCGATGACTAACCCAAAATAACCAAATCTATTAAAATTGATAATAACGATCGGAACCGACTCAAACGACTAGAATAAGTTGAGACAAAGTGAAACTAACTGAAAGTTGATTCGGCGACTAACCCAAACTAACCAGATCTAATAAAATTGGTTAGAGCATATCGAAACCTGATCAAATGTTTAAAATAAGTTGAGACAAAGTAACCGAATGTTGATTAGACGACTAACTAAATGTATTAAAATTGATTATAACGAATCGAAAGTTCAAATGTCTATAATAAGACGAGACTAAGTGAAACTAACTGAAAGTTGATTCGGCGGCGAACCCAAAGTAACCAAATCTATTAAAATTGGTTATAGCGTATCGGAACCGCATCAAATTACTAAAATAAGTTGAGACTAATCCAAACTAACCAAATGTGTTCAAGTTGATTATAACGTATCGGAACCGACTCAAATGATTAAAATAAGTTGAGATTAAGTGAAACTTACTGAAATCTGATTAGACGACTAACCAAAACTAACCAAATCCATTAAAATTGATTATAATGTAAATAGTTGAGACTCGCTAACGAAGTAGTCACTTCTATCACGTATACTGTGCTGTATTGTTTTGTTTTTTTTTGATCAGGTTCCGATATGCTATAACCAATTTTAATAGATTTGGGTAGTATGGGTTAGTCGCCGAATCAACTTTCAGTTAGTTTCACTTTGTCTCGACTTATTTTAGTGAATCCAACCGGTTCCGCTAGGTTATAATAAAATTTAATAGATTTGGTTACTTTGGGTTAGTCATCGAATCAACTTCCGGTTAGTTTCACTTAGTCTCAACCTACTCGAGTCATTGGAACCGTTTTCGAAACGCTATAATCAATTTGAATACATTTGGTTAGTTTTGGTTAGTCGTCTCATCAACTTTCAAATAGTTTCACTTTGTCTTAACTCATTTTAGTCATTTCAACAGGTTCCGGTAGGTTACAATCAATTTTAATAGATTTGGTTAGATTGGGTTAGTTGTCGAATCAACTTTCGGTTAGGTTCACTTTGTCTCCACTTATTTTAGTCATTTGATCAGGATATGATATGCTATAACTAATTTTAATAGATTTGGTTAGTTTGGGTTAGTCGCCGAATCAGCTTTCAGTTAGTTTCACTTCGTCTCAACTCATTTTAGTCATATCAACCGGTTCCGATAGGTTATAATCAATTTTTATAGATTTGGTTAGATTGGGTTAGTCGTCGAATCAACTTTCGGTTAATTTCACTTAGTCTCAATTTATTTTTGACATTTGAACCGGTTCCGATACGTTATAATCAATTTTAATAGATTTGGTTAATTTGGGTTAGTCCCCGAATCAACTTTCAGTTAGTTTCACTTTGTCTCGACTTATTTTAGTGAATTCAATCGGTTCCGCTAGGTTATAATCAATTTTAATAGATTCGGTTAGTTTGGGATAGTCGTCGAATCACTTAGTCTCATCTTATTTGAGACATTGAACCAGTTCCGATACGTTATAATCAATTTAATACATTTGGTTTGTTTTGGTTGGTCGTCTAATTAACTTTCGGTTAGTTTCACATA
Source organism: Pissodes strobi (assembly GCA_016904865.1). NCBI lineage: Eukaryota > Metazoa > Arthropoda > Insecta > Coleoptera > Curculionidae > Pissodes > Pissodes strobi. Next base: position 18,062 of record JAEQML010047542.1, on the reverse strand, counting down.
GTCTTAACTTATTTTAGTCACTTGAACCGGTTCCGATACGCTATAATCAATTTTAATAGATTTTGTTGGTTTGGGTTAGTCATCCAATCAACTTTCGGTTAGCTTCATTCACTTCGTCTCATAAAAATTGAATAATTCTTTACCAATTCCATAAGAGAGGAAGAAGGGGAGATCACGTGTAGTTACATAACAGTCATCAAGAGTACAATAAGAAAAACTACCCTTAGCCATCTTAACCATATATATTTTTAAATAGCGTATAGCGTAAATCGTGCGAAAACTATTCCGTAAAATAAATTCACACCGTCCGATCGCGGAAGTACTTGCGAAAACTGAGTCACGGCTAAGCCGTGACTTACACGTCAGTGTTAATGCCGATGGGTGAGGGATTGGCGCAGGCAGGAGGTAAATTTTCCGCGGCACGCTCGAGTGAGCGGACTTATTAGAATATCTATACGGTGCTTTAGTAGTTATAATGTAGGTATGCATGTTATAGAGTTTCAAATAACTGCTTAGGTATAAAAACTATATATAATATAGGGCACAAGACATGAAAGACATGGGAGGAATAATAATATTTCACCTAATATTGTAGATAAGTTGTGGAACTGAGGGCTTATTACACAGTGTGTCACTTGGCTATTTAGGTTTTAAAGAAATGTTAACGTACATACCCTGGAAGGTAATTCTTTTTGTACATTGTTTAAGTTCCTTAGATTATGACGTTGCTTATCATCAGGTTAGAATATGATAAATATATTATGTCATACAGCCAGTGTTGAATCATATTATATTAAGGATTTTTCATTCATAAGCACTCATGTTATTAGCATAACTTATTAGTTAATACACACAGATTATAAAACTAAGGCTTTCTTAATTCAATTTTATTTTCCATTATCATTTCATTTTATTTTCCATAAAGAATGTCGAACTCTGAGTGCCACAAGAAAATTACTACTTTGAATATCAGTAAACATGTACAGGGTGTCCCAAATTAGAGCCTCATCATTGGGATCTCGGAAAATAGAAGAGATACGAGGTCGGTTAAATGGAGGCAAAGTTGTGCAATTTGATGCTGTACAAAATGCCATCTTAAAAGTTTAAAAATTTCGAATACTTACGAATATTTTTGGAAAAAAAACCGAATATTCGCGATTTCATTTTAATTTTTGTATGACTCTATTTGAATAGATATAACAAAATAAATTTCGCATTCTCATTGCTACTTTTTCTGTTCTACAAGACGGTGTTATCAGATTTTCCGTCCGACGTTTCGTCTTTGAGCTATTATCATCAACTTTGTTTTTTTTAAATACGGCCCTGGATTTTTTATTACGGATTTTAAAGGCATCTAAAGTTCCAGAGCCAATAATGTATCGCACTTATTCAAAAAATCATATTAATGGCATTTTCCATAAGAACTCATGTGTTATAGAGAGGCAGAAAACATGTTTTTGGTAAGATTTTACCAGGAAATCATTAAAATGATCTTTTCGAATAAGTGCGATACATCATTGGTCTTGGGATATTAGAAGCTCTTAAAGTCCGTAATAAAAAATCCAGGGCCATATTTAAAAAAACAAATTTGTTTTGGCAGCTCAAAGACGAAACGTCGGTTTGAAAATCTGATAACACCATCTTTTAGAACAGAAAAAGTAGCAATGAAAATATGAAATTTATTTTGTTATATCTCTTCAAATAGAGTTATAAAAAAATAAAAATTAAATCGCCAATATTCGGTTTTTTCTAAATATTTTCGGAAGTATTCGGAATTTTTTAACTTTTAAGATGGCATTTTAATCAGCATCAAATTGCGCAACTTGGCTTCATTTAATGGACCTTGCATCTCCTCTAGTTTCCTAGATCCCAATGATGAGGCACGAATTTGGGACACCCTGGACATACATAAAAATATACTTGTCTGTAGAATAAAAGGAATTTGTAATGTTCAACTTTTCTCATTGGATATGATACTTTCGATAGCTACAAATAATATACATAAATCGTATATTTCAGAAAGGTACTAAGTGCCTCTCGAGAAAATAATATAAGCAGTACCTACCTTAACCAGAGTACAATTATTTATACCGTGCTTCAGGTAAGTGTACATTTTGCATTTAGTCGAAGTGTATTACTGCCAATCATCATCATACAGCTAGATACTCATCAGTAGATTGCTTTAGTGACATATAAAACTATTTTGCACTTCTTTTATGTTCAGCTAGTTCGGAATCTGCTGCTTTTTTAGATGCATCTCAAGCCAATATCTTTTTATTTTAAGATCTAGTTCTGCACACTTACAGCAAGTGTCCACTTGTGGATGACCAAAATGTAAATCAAAGTTCTTATGAAATAAAATATATAAAGTGAGAATATTAAATGTTCGATGACAGATATTTTCCTTTGCACCAAACAAACATCATTTTCATATAGGTACTATTTTGAATATCAGTAAACATGTACTTAGATACAAATATATTTGTTTGTAGAGTAAAAGGAATTTTTAACTAATTAATGTTCAACTTATTTTGTCTTTGGATATGATATTTTAGATAGCTACAAATATTTTGTGTATTTCCGGACCCATGTTTATAGAAACTTTTTTCATATATTTTAACAAGGAATCACCCTCTAAAATATCTCCGTCTATTCTTCGAACACCCTGTATTTCACCTGAAATATTACAAAGTGTCCAAGAAGAATTTGTTTCTAGACTTGGGCACTGTCAAGTAGTCAACGGACATCACTTTCAGCAAATACAATTATGGTCTTTGCTTTCAGCATTTACTGAAATAAGTTTTTTCCATTTAAGTGTTTTATCCTTAGCAGATCTTTCTAATTTTATTATTATTTCTATAAATTATGATCGTTCTTTATTATGTTCTTGTTTGTTTTTATTTAATACTGCTCGCTGTTTTAGTGTAAGTATCAATAAAACCATGCTCAAATAACTTGCTTCTTTTTGTAATGAAATAAAATTTTACTGGGAGTTAATAGATCATTTTTACTATTGAACGGTCGCCATTTTGAAACGGCGCGATAGAATCGCCCAAAAATTTGAGAACATACTGGGTGAGAAAAGACCTTTCGAATGATGTATTACATGCATTGACATGTATATTTGGACCAGCAATTGTTATGAGCTGCCTAGTCCAAAAGTGGCAAATGCAGGGTCAAAAACCAGCTTTCTGCGCACGATTTCGGTCATAATTTAATCGGAGTCTCGCAGTAAAGAGCATGCGCACAAGTAATTTCTCACAGCTGATCGGAACTCCCCAAATGCCCTTGCAAACGATCCAGGACCGTATCGACGCCATTTTGGTTAAACGATAGCCATAGAAAAATATATGGCGATAGCCTTTCAAGTTCGAAGTGTTTACAGTGAACTTTTGTGTATTTATTTGAATTTATAGCGCTTTTACAAACTTATTATTGTTGTTAAGTGATTAATAGGCACTACGACTGGTAAAGAAACCTGTATGCTTGTGGTTTGCCGAAAGAAAGGCAAAATGCCGGGAATTTCGTATTTTCAGTAAGTAATAATTAATTAATAAGATAACAAGTGTTTACTGGAGAATAATTTATCTATGATGTCTGAATTTTGTTAGCAAATGTGTCTATTTTTATGTGTCTTCTCATTTGCCGTTTTAAATGAAAGTTGTTAAGTAGGTAGGTATGTTATGTATTTTTTTGCTACAAAGACACTGTACATTTTCAAGCCTTAAACTACTGGAATTCTTAGTTTAGGTAATCCATAAATAATAAGTGGTGGTTTTATAACAATAATTAGGCATGTTCAAGATAGTCATAACGAGGGTAATAATAGACGCCAACCTAAAGTAACCCAACCTTAAGCTGGATTTATAGATTGACATAACATAAGCATAGCATAGTCATAGCATTCCATAAACACATTACAAGAAATGGTCCGTTTATAAATAGGCTGTATGTTATGAATCGCAAATACTAACCTTACAAATTTCATAATTTTGTTTTAAATATTTTAAAGAAGTATATTATAGAGTCTTATGTATATTAATTTATAAATCCTAACTATTCTCAAAAAGAACAAGCATTCAAAAAGCCAAAACACCAAACTTTATTGAACATCGCATATTATGTCATTCTCTCAAAAGGTAAATATAATTAAAATTATGTGTTTTCATTGGTCGAACATAAGCACATAGCATAAGCAGTTGAATATTGGTCAACTTCTTATGTCAAGCTTATGTTGTGTCTTATGATATGTCAATCTATAAATTGCCTAACTTAAATATGAATGTTTAACTTCTTATGCTCATGCTATGCTTATGTTATGTCAATCTATAAATCCAGCTTTAAGTTTTGCTCGGGGCGCTAGTTCCTAAACATAAACAAGTTCATCTTAATAGGTAACAATAATATGATAATTTTTATGTTTTTAATAACCAGTAGAAAGAAGTGGCAAATATAGATTTTTCCGAGGTTTAACAAAATCTGTTCATCCTACTGGCATACATGCATACAAATTGTTTTGTCTTAACTATGTTTTAGGTTAATTGAAAATAGGTATCATAGCTGGTTGGAAGCTTTAGGTATAGATCATGCTGAAAGAAAACTATCATATTTTCATAGAATTAGCAAGGATGATATAAACATCACATCAAGAGGAAGAATGGTATTAAAACATGGAGCTATTCCTAAGTTCTATCTGGGGCCTAATACAGCAAAAAGGAAACATTTAATAGCTGAAAGAAAGGCACAACCAGTGGCGTAAGTTTTTGCTTTCCATATAATATAAAGAAAATGTAACACATTTGTGTTATATATTGAAATACATACATTTGTCTATATAATTGAGACCAAGATCAATATTCACAAATTCTGGGGACCAATTCCCTGCTTAAAGTTTTGTAAATTAGAATTATTGTCTACCATTTAATAGTAGTACAAAATATTGAATTTATTTGTTTGGTTTTTTGGCTCCATCCCAAAAATTTAATTATACGTAGACAGTTTTCACTGTGGCGGTACATCAATTATATGTACAATTTATTATTAAATGCAAGGAACCATTTTACTTATTTGGGGCATTCAGTGCAAAAGTGGACTAACTCCGAATAAGATCAATCGAGTAAGTAGCATATATAGTCCATTTTTCCAGTTAAAATAATGTGATGCAAAAACTGTTTCTGTGTGTTCATCTAAACTGCTGGCCATTTGCTTTCGAGCATGGAAAATTTTGCCTAAATTTAAAATTAACTATTTTCTTAACCAGACATGATATCGACCTACGGTTTTAAACGGTTAATAGAATACTTAACCCTTAGGAAAAACTTTCCAATGTTGGATTTATTTAAACTTTCAAAAAATATTATATACAGGGTGTGAAAGAAGACGTTGATTTGGCTCCAATTTCAATAGCATGTAACTTTCACAATAATATTTTTAAATTTTGCCACTGTACTTCAATTGAATCACTGGTTCATAGCAAAGAAAGTTGTTTGTCAAATTTTTGATATCTGCTATATTTTAAGAGATATTGATTTTTTTTTGTAAAACCTTGATTTTTTCAACTTTTTAGTAGCTAGACCCCACTGTGCGTTATATTGTGCAAATTTTATAAGTAATTATCATTATACCTTACGAAAAGCTTTTTTATGTTCAGTAAAAAAATTGTACCTAAATATTGTGATGTGCAGTGGCGTAGTTATAATCACTTATACTATGGTTTATTAGTATCTCACAATTTTTCCCGATTGTTTTGTATTGGAAAGTACTCGCCTTTAGATTTAGCAACTTTTATCCTTATTTTGTATTTTTTAATATTGCACTGTATCTACATGTATATTTTACAGTGTGTCTAAAAAATTTTTTTTAAAATTATAATTTTTTAATTTAATTTTTGGTAAAATTTTATTTATTGATTTCTAATGCAGCACTATTCCGAATATTAAACTTGTTTTGAAAACCCTTAAAATTAAATATCACTAGTTTGATGTGTTTGATTTTGCGAGCGAGTACTTTCCAATACAAAACAATTGTGAAAAATTGTGAGCTACTCATAAACCATAGACATATAGGGATTATAAGTACGCCACTGCACATCATAACATTTAGGTACAATTTTTTTGCTGAATATAGACAAGCTTCTCGAAAGGTATAATAATGACTTACAAAGTTTGCACGATACAATGCACAGTGTGGTCTAAATACACACCCTGTAACATTTGAAATTTTCTCTTAAGGGACAAATCTATTAACCACTAGCCAGAGCTCGATATCATGTCTGGTTAAGAACATATTTCGTTTCAAATTTAGGCGAAATTTTTGTTGCTCGAAAGCAATGGCCAGTAGTTTACTTGATACATGGAAAATGTGAACTAGACAATTGTTGCTTTATTCTTATTGCTTTTTAGGTCACATTGTAGCTATAGAGTTAAATACTGGAAAATAATGGGTTGGTCCACTTTTGCACAATATTTGCCAAGATGCTCCTATTGCTTCAACTTCAAAAGATAATATCTATAGTCACAAAAATTTTTAAAATAATTAAATATTCTCTGTTTACATTAGAGCTTACATTTGTGCTGCTTATTTTGTTAAAGATATTATGTTTCTTAATTATTTGATATTTTATCATTTCTAAGCAATAATTTATTTACTCTGTAAAGATGAAAATCGGAATAAAGCATAATTATTGAATACAAATGTCTCTAATCTATTGTTTTTTTTTAGTTCAAATACTTTTACTGCTGATTCAGTTGGTACCTTGTGGGATGTCAATGAACTGCTAAACCTTTTGCTTACACTCAATTTTCTATTTTGGGCGCTATGGCAAAAACCTGCTACTTTTTTGCTGATTTAGAAGAAGAATCCGAAAAAAGATTAAAACGAGAATTAGTAGAAGTTTGCAGATCTTTTGATTCCTCAGATAGTGTGGGTTTTAAAGGAGCACCAAAAAGGATAAGGAAATATGTTAGAACCATTCATACCTATTGGTAAGTGACTAATAAATAATAGAATCCATGATTTCATTATTTATTTAAAGCTGAGAAATTTATAAAATTTAAAAATCCAAGATATAAAAACTGAATTTGAAAAAATGTACTTAAATTTTAAAATATTTATACTTGAATAGAGCAAATAATTATATGATAATATGTTTGCTTATACTATACTTTAATTGCAAAGGCCAGGGCCTAGTAAATTGTGGCCCTTATCATCCCCCCTTAGAAATATCATCAAACTTTAATACAATATTCGTTAAACCAACTGGAACATTTTACTATGCCTTTAGGAATGCAGATTTTACTCTTATTAATAGTTATTTTCTTTCTCTTAATTGGATTTCTATCTTGAATGAAAACTTGGATGCAAGCATAGGGAATTTTTACTCAATGGTCTTTGACTGTTTTGATATGTTTGTGCCAACAAAACGAGCTCCTCTGGGGCAGCTTTCCAAGATGGGTTACACCTAACCTACAAAATGTTTAAAAAAAGATGCCCATAAATGGTACACACGATCAAATACAGTCACTGACTACAACTACTTTAGTTTACTGAGCAGGGTAAAATTTTGTATAATCTCAATCGAGTAAAGGGTCAATTCCAAAAAGAATGTTCCTTGGCACTGAACAAGCTGATGAGGGAGAATACTGTAGCAGATCTATTTGCCAAATGCTTCTCATCTGTCTTTATCCTGCAAGTATTACCCACCTACACCACTCTAACTCAAACGGCACAGAGACACTCTTGGATCCTAAAAACAGCATAACCATTGGTGCTTCTGATATTGAGAAATCACTTTTAAAATTAGACATCAGCACATCACCAGGCCCCGATGGAATTACCAATGGTGTCCTAAATCTTTGTTCGCAATCTCTCTGCCTTCCATTGCATCTCTTATTTAATCAGTCCCTAAGATCTGGAGTGTTTCCGGAATCATGGAAAGTCTCGTATGTCATCCCCATTTATAAGTAAGGAAGTAAAAATGAAATTTCAAATTACAAACCAATCAGTCTTCTTTCTGCCATCCCACGTCTGTTTGAGTCCTGCATTAAAACACTGGAAATCTCCAGCACATAATAATACCTCAACAACTTAGCTTTACTTCGGACAGATCTTTGGACACAAATCTGTTTCTTTTTGCAAACTTTATTGGCGACTCATTTCAGAAAGGTATGGAGATCCATATAGTTTACATTGATTTTAGTAAGCCATTTGATAAGGTAAACCACTCAATTCTGCTTTCTAAGCTATCAAGTTGTATTTCTGGACCACTCTTACCTTGGTTTAAGTTGTATCTCTGTGGCAGAAAGCAACAGGTCAAGATCGATGGACACCTATCAAGCCCCTTTCTTACAATATCTGGTGTTCCTCAAGGATCTCATTTGGGACCCCCTTCTATTTAGTTTGTTCATCAATGCCATTGGCTCAATGTTGTCCTCCGAATTTTTGCTATTCGCAGATGATATGATGATTTTTCCCACGGTAGCTTCATCACGAGATATCATTCCCCTTCAAGGTGACCTTAACCACATTCATAAGAAACAAAAAGGCATGAGGTTGAATGTTGAGAATTGTTATTTTATCAGGTTTAGTAGGCTCAGAAGTAGAATAAACTATGTAAATTATTGTATTAATCAGAGAGTAGAGTAGAAGTCATTAAGGACCTTGGCATATACTTAGATACCAAACTAACTCTTAATGATTGCTTTGAAATAATAATTAGCAGGGCAACTAAAATGCTAGGATTTATAAAAAGAGCAAGTAGGGATTTCAAAAATGTAGATGCTATTAAGATGATTTATACTTCATTTGTAAGATCCGTACTTGAATTCTCTAATATAATTTGGTCGCCATACAATCTCATTCCCATAACTAGATTAGAAAATGTGCAGCAATAATGAAGTATGCCCAAAACAAATTATTTTAGAAGGGGATACATCTAGATGGTGACCAAGTTATTGCTTATCTAAATTTCCTTCTCTGGCTCATAGAAGAGAATACTACGATGTTTGCTTTGCTTTTAAAATATTTAATAATCTTATAAAAACTTCACAATGCTTAGATCACTTTAAAATTCACGTTCCTAACTGTCGAACTCCTAGTAATGCCCTTCTGCATGTATCCCTTTGTAGAACATGGTATTCACTTTACAATCCAGTTAATAGAATTTCAACTAGTGTCAATAGGTATTGGGATAAATTAGATTTCTTTGATACCTCAACTGAAAAGTTCAAAAGACTTGCCAAACGAACAATTTTAGCATAGTTGGACAGTTAATTATGTAAACTTGTAAATGTGGTTACGTTAAATAAATAAATATCTAAATATCTATATTTAAGAATATAAAGTAGGTACATGCATTGCAAAATGAAAGATGATAAGGAACTTTTATTATTTAAAAGCTTGATTTGAAGAACTTATAATAATATTGAATAGAGTTGCAGTCAAAATTTAATTAAATGTTATGGCCTATAATTTTATGTATTTTAATCATAAATATGTAATTTGTAGCTTATAACCCCGACGTATGCATGAACAACAAATGCGACAAGTAGAGCAGAAGAAGCAGCTGCAGTCGAAGCTGTATAATGCGAAGAAGAAGGTGCAGAGACTACAAAAGAGAGTCACCAACCTAAAACAGGTTACTAGGGAATTGCACAAAAAGAGACTAATGTTAACTGATGCGCGCAGTGTATTGACAAAATCATTTACTGGAATTCCGTTATCCATTTATGCTAAGACTAGATTTTACAGCTTTCCAAAAAAAAAACAAACAGAAGAAATTAAAGGAGAATTATTAAGTAAACGACTTTCAAAAATAATTTTGTTTAAAGGGCAGTAAAAAAATAATTATACATAATATCATAGTAATATGTACTTAATTCATGTAAGGTTTGAAACATTAGAATTTCTTCTGGCTTACTTGAAAATGCAGAAATATATTTTTCGTGTTTCCAAGATAAAGTTGTAAGTTAATATTTATAAATTTTTGCTTTTAATGTCACCGATGGGTTTTTCTGTTTGTTCCAGAGTAAATAAGTAATATCTGCTTCTATTTTCGTTTCCCTTATGGAATGGATATTTTGCTTAATATTATGCGAGTACTATAACTAGTCGTAATAGGCCGAAATCTGTAAATCTATCTTATATGTTTGAAGCATAATCATAGTTTCTTAACTGATAATCAAGTATTTATATCATAATCATTGTAATTATTATTTGTCCATCGTCCACCCATCTTTTCATATATTATATATAAAAGGCATATCTTGCAAAACTTGCACCATATTTCCTGATGCAAAATATTTGTTCTCAGTTACTAAATGTGTTGTCGCCTTTTAGTATTTTCTTTAAGTCTATTTTAAGCAGAAAAATATTGTGATGTATACAAATGTAGTGTTAATTGCCATGTGATTAAACTGTAGCCTCTCTCGCTGCAGATACTGGTAAGAGAAACAATTTTGTGTTTCCGTAAATTACAGAAAAGGCAACTCAAGTTCTCCATATTGTTGTTGTATCACTAGTATAAGTGAAATAGTTCAATAGTTTTGTATTATTTGGCTTCAAAAATTATTTAATATAACTGACTTACGGGACATTGCAACTGATAGACTTGCATATTCCGCTAAGTGTTAGTGTTCCATAATATTATAATAAATATATGTGGTTCTTTATTTTAATGTTACCGATGGGTTTTTCCGTTTGTTCCAGAGTAAATAGGTAATATCTGCTTCTATTGTTTTCGATTCCCTTACGGATATTTTGCTTAATATTATGCAATAGGACCAAAATCTGTAAATCTATCTTACATGCTTAAAGCGTACTCATAGTTTTTTTAACTGTTAATCAAATATTTATAATTGTAATTATTATTGCTCAAAAAAGACGTCAGCCTAATTTTATTGAACACCTATTTATTATTCGTCCATCAGTTACTAAATATTTTAGTTTTTTAAGTCTAGTTTGAGTAACACATGTAAAATAGTTTTTAATCTAAACGTTAAGTGTTTTATGCAAATGGAGTGCAAGGTAAAAATTGCTTGTTGTATCACAAGTATATTATTTTGCTTGAAATTAATACAACTTATGGAGCATTGCAAACGATAGTCTTGCATATTCCACTAAGTGTTAAAGTTCCATAATATAATACATGTATGTAGTTAATTATTTTCATAAATCAATATCATTAGAAATATTTTCTATTTAATAATTCTTATGGCAGGGTTGGTTGCCCGGCGGGTAACCCAGCGTGTTTTTGGGTTAACTTCACCTAAAAAAAACTACCCAAAATGGGGTTATGTTGAAAACCCTGTATTATTTTGCAAAAAGAACACACACACACACAAAACATAACTTAGTAAACTTCATAAATCCAAAAGTTATAAGTAATAACGTTATACTATATAACACTGGGAGAAAAAATTTTTCTAAATGTTCAAAACATACAATATAAGGGAACATATTAATAAAAAAATACTTAATATTTCTAACTAATATAGGTACGATCAGCCTTATTGTATTTGGCATTAACATAAAAAAACATAATTTTTTATATCAGATCATATGTGAGTAAACTAAACTTCAAACAATGCCAAAAAGGGTCTGCTTACTCAAACTCAAAATATATTGTGGTATGAAAAAAATACTTATGCTAAAGAAATTGGCTAGGGCTACCGAAGTCAAAAATAACAAAATTCATAGCGATGCTGTTATTAATAAACTTTACCAATCATAATTGCTTTTAATTTTAGAGTGAATTATCTCAATGATCTTTCTACTTGCTTTGTATTTTCTAAAGTGGTGTTAATTTCAAAATTAAGAATATTTTTATCCAACCTTAATAAGAATTCCAATGTGTCTTGTTCAGTTCTTCCATTTGTAGTTTCTATTACTTGGGGTAAATGTTTAGTGTTATTCGTTATGTGGGTTGGTAAGATATCCTGCGACCTACATAACAACAAAAATATCTTCCTGTTTCTCAGTGACGCCATTTTGTTGCTGAACCTTGCCCATTGGGCAATCATTTGGCTCCACTCATAACTGTTTGTGGACCTTAACTAAATGCAAGGCTCTATCAAATCCTAACTGATTTCTTTATTTGTTACATACAAGACCATAGATTGAAAAGTGTAACTCAATTGATGTTGCTCTTATAGGACAACAATGTAGATTAGAATAAAGCCACGGAATGATTCCGGTAATTTTTTTGAACCACCATTTTTTGCTTTAAGAATTTTCCACTATTTAATAGCAGAAAATTTTTCAATTGCAATAGGCGTAAAGAGGGATTGGGGAAAGTAATCAAAATCTTTAATTTTAAATGGTAGAAAGTCCGATGGTTCCCACATCCAATTTTCGGCAATATTTTTATATTTAAACTGTATTTTATCAAGTAAATCAATTACTTCTTTAAAGCGTAATGTTAGGACCAGCGCGTATCACTGCGTGACTTAAATCTAGTTTTTAGAGTGGAAACTAAAGTTTCCCAACGAGTTGTTAACATTACAAAAAAATTAAACAAATTTTGAACTGTCCCAAAGAAGGTTGTTACTTCTGGGGACACATATGTGCATGATAAGCTACTCAATTTAGGTTATGGATGGATAGAGCATGGGACAAATCGCACAAACTACTTATTTTTCCCGTTCATTAAAACTACAATTACTTAAATAAATGAATATGGTTCTGTTCGTTTTTTTTTCTCAAATAATTAAAACATTTTTTTTATCGAGGTATTTGGTGTTAACCACAAAGATGAGCAACACGGCACATGAGCGAGAGACACGTTAATTAACACTAAAATAAGTAAAGTAAATTCAAAACCCGGAGGCCAGACGTAAACATTGTGACTAAACCTAAAATCATACAAGTCTCCACATGGAATAAGGTGAAATATTTCATTTGCAACTCCACTTACACGAGTTAAAAAGCCCAGTGGGCATGGTTTTTTTTATATTGAACCCGGTTTTCTTCCAACCCTGTATGGGTAACAATAAATAATTTTTCTTTGTGATTTTCTGGCGTTTATACGAAAACATTTAGGAAATACCCATATGCATTCTTACATTAATTTTAACAGAAATTTCGTAACTTATTTTTCTTGAATATACAGGTAGGTACTTTTATTTTATATTTAAGTTGCTCTTCAGATCTGCATTTTTTATGATTTTCAAATTACATTTTAACAATGTTTTAAAAGTTGTCCTATTGACATACCTTGATGTTATAAACGCTATGTAACGTTTTTTGCAGTACCAGTATATTTTTGCTGCAGTTCTTAGAGCGCGAGAACAGTATACTACTACCACACATGTAAAAAGATCGCATTCTATCCGTGAAGGCAAGGAATTCTTAAAACTTCCTTTTAATGCTCCCTTTTTTTTGTTTATAAATTAACTTTAACATAATGCAAATTTTGTCCTTTGATAACGATAGCATTGTTGGCAAAACGCACATCCAAACTTGAGGAACGTTTCAAGTGACTGCGAAACTATTTCATTCTTCTTATTATGTGAAAAGATTTTGTTGGCCACAAATACGATTAATATTATTTAATTAAGAGTTAAATATTGTTTTTCATGATAGGTTATTTTTAACATTATGTATCATAAATTATGTATGTTTAATGCAAAACATTGGCCTATGTGAAATTTTTAATCTCTTTCTGTGTTCCCAAAATTCGAAGGTACCTTGGTAATTGCGTTACGTTGACTGGAAGCATTTAAAAACTTTACCAATGCTAAATGTGTGTATTAAAAAAAAACATTATTTCCGTTACGAGTACATTATTTATTATAACATATAAACGTAGCTTTTAAATTTTTAAGTACGGACCTGCCTATGCTTTTCTATTGCCAGAAAGCAAGCGATCTACTGCGCACGCCCGGAACTGTTGGACTTTGTTTACATTAAAGCCTCGTAAATTTGCCACATTTGTGATCTTGTTTTAGCCATCTAAAACTAAGATATCGATGATTACATGCCATATTATTGCCATTAAAAAAAAAGTCGATGGCGTCATATTTTTGACAGATGTCAATAAAAAAACAAATTAATTTTGTCAGAATTTGGGAAAGTGAAAAACTAAATTGTTCGCGCGTTTCTCATAAAACCTAAAGACAACCTAATTGTTAGGGGTAGTCCATACTTTTTCCACACTGGTATGATAACCTCTTAAGATTTCTTTTCCAGAAGCCTCCAAAACGCTTGGTCCCTCCTTACTGGCGATACCTTCATGGTAAATATAGACGAATGCTTTGCCGGTCTTACAGTTATGTATACCATAGTTATTTGTGTATTTAGAGCGCAAAGTAACGGATTGCCGCTTGAGAAAGAATGTTACTGCGCGACGCGTAACGGAGCGCAGTAATCTTTCGAAAACGGCAATCTTACTTTGCGCTCAAAAAACACACAGAACTTTTTCTACAGCCGCATTTTTTTAAATTAAATCCACATTTTTCTCTATACTCATTCTGAAATTTTCAAATGACTGTCAGTTTTGACATAATTATATTCGGGCTTCAGGCATATTTAGAACAGGATTGCCAGCAACAAACTGTAACAACCGCACGACTGTCATTTATTTATCTTCGGTTTCCATGACCATTCATAGCACACTCGACGGAAAAAGTGAGATTTTTCTTTTCCATGTTCGCGCTAGAGCGCAAAATAAGGATCCACGGCATTCGTTGATTTTGCGATTTCATTTGAATTTAGTATTTAGTTATTTTGCGCTCGGCTGTAGAAAAAAAATATTAACTGTTAGCTGTGTTAAATAAAACAAGTAGTCTCGAATTTTTTATTCTTGCCTGAAATTTGCACCACATGAAATTTAGTTTTATTTGTATATAGGACAATTATTTTGTACTTTCGACTTTCCGTGTACAATTTTTCAAATTCAATGGTTTTTGAAGGGTGTAAATTTTTTGCTGGTTATTATATAATAATAATAATCGTTTATTGTTCATTTTCGCACATTTATGATTTAGACTTTAGACGGTACATATAAAATATAAAAGTTAACTTAAGATTAAAATGTATAATAGAGTTAAGATGCTTTAGACAGTATGTATAAAATACAACAGATAACTTAAGATTAATATCTACGTTATTGTATATTGAAGGCGTAGAATTAACAGTACAATTAATACGGAAATTGTGGAACATACTTGACTCTAAGTGCCATATGCCTCTGCATATGTACTTATAAAGCTCAGACAGATCAATACTGTTGGAGATGAGACTCGAACTCGTGCAGACTATAATAGGCGCCCTGCAGTCATAATTTTTTCACCTCTTTTAAATGGATTTATACTAGTAGGTATATTTGATGTTTGTGGGAAGAAGGTTGTATATGGTAATAACTGCGTAATATGTACTTTTTAACAATTTAGTTGAAATGGGGAAGATAGGCCAAATCATGAGATCTTTACGGAGAATATAGAGATTATTTTTGTTAGTAATCAAATTTCTTTTAATACTATTGTGTATCATTGGCAGAATTTTATATAAGTACCAAGATGTGAGGGTCATTATATTGTTACTTTTAAAATACTGTTTACATGAGGTTCTCGGTTGTAGCTTATATATTCATTATTCCACCCTCACCTCCCCAGAACTGAATTGCGTACCACTTTAGAGTGAAAGTAACCAAAGTATACTTACTATTTGAAGCACTGTGGGTGACGTAACTTGTTGGAATAGACGCATAGAGCAAACAACTGAGTTCAGTTTATGCTTCAATTATTCAATGATGTGTGATTTGTACTGAAGTTCATTATTAATAGTGGGTTCAGGGATTTTGATCTGTGGTAGGTTACGCAGATTGGTTTTAGTATTAAGGTGTAGGTATATTTGGTGCTTGTGTGTGATGTTCCGTTTCTCGAATAAAATATAAATTGTTTTATGAAGGTTGAGTTTTAATTTATTTGTATTATACCAGGGTGTTAATTCGCTGCTTACTTTCTCTATTCTAGTTTCGAAGTGAAACTTCTTAACGCGCGCCGGGTGTAAAATTTGAAGGTCGCGAACGCTACACAAAGAGTGACACGACCTGGCGGAAGAAAAATATGAGAATATTGTTATTGTGATATCTTTGTTAGTTTACAAGACAAAAATATGGGATTTGCTCTATTACCTTGTCAAGACATAAGCGCAAATTTTATGAAGAATAGTTTTTTTTCATTTAGGCCTTCCTTTTTTGTTAATAGAGTGTTATATTTAAAAAACTACTTTTAAACCAAATTCGTTAAGATATGCATAAGGGTAGGGCGTTTAACTACTGTGATTTCTTTGTTAGTTTACCAGATAAAAATATGGGGTTTGCTCTATTACCTTGTCAAGACATAAGCGAAACTTTTATGAAGAATATATTTTTTTTCATTTAGGCCTTCCCTTTTTGTTAATTGAGTGGTATATTTAAAAAAAGCTACTTTTAGCCAAATCCGAGGCTAGGGCGTTTAAGTCTAAGAAGTTTCACTTCTGAGATGCGCACATAGTGCACACGCTTTTTTAAAATTTTCGTAGTTCCAGTAACCAATAAATAATACATGTTGTGCCTCTACGTAGATTATGATCTTTTCAGACACATCTTACGTAAGGTCATTCATAAACAAGTTGAACAGCACTGATTCTAGGATAGTAGGACCGGACTGTGGTACTACGTGTATATTATATAATAACTAACCCTAATACTATCATATAGTGTAGCGTGTACACCATTAAACTGATGGTGTCAAAACTAGAAACAGTTTTAAGATTTTTACCAGCTTTTTCTAAATCGTACATGTATCGACAGGACACGAAAGAAGCATGCATCTCATATGGATAAACTTAGAGCTTTTCCTACAGTCTCAAAAAATATGTTTTAGAAAGTAACATATATTTATTTGCGCGCACCGTGTATACTTAATCTGAGCTTTCGTGTCGTTAAAATTATTTTTTCTTTATCCACTAACTTCTATATAGAATAACATTTTCTGAGAAGCACTTAATAGGCTTTTCCAAATTATGCGTACCTTTTTGACCCACACTGTATAAAAGAGTTGTTAGATTTTATTTTATTTTTATCTATTTTTCTCTCAGAAACTCATATTACTCATATTGACGCACATTGACTTAAGAAAATCTTCTGAGAAACAATTGAAAATCTTCCAGGTATATCTTTATATTAATTTTATTACTTTTGCACTTCAATTGGTTTATTAGACACTGCCGGTAATTTCATGAGTTTCATTAAGATACAGGTTTTCCTTTAATACAAATGCAACATTACAGCAATAGGTTTGTTCTAGCAGCGATTTCAAACCAAAACCAATCCATCCGGAGTTTGCGCATTGCAATATAAGCGACACTTAAATCGCTGCTAGGACAAACCTATTATTTCGTCAATATTAAAGATTCCTATGCTCATGACATTTAAAATTTATCAATTTCGACAGTTCACGGTTACTATTTACATATAGTAAATTTTGAAAGCTAAGCTCTAGTATTTTGACTGGCCGGTGAAAAAATAGTGTATGAAACTCACATTTAATGGCTATTAAAACCCCGCATTTCACCCTTGACCTAAGGCTCGGGTCGTAATTCCTATGCTCATTGCGTAATATATAGTATATATACTATAACCCTATTTGACGTTACCAAGTAACATACTTAAACAACGGCGTACACTAAATTAATCATGAACGTTTATTAACATACTTTCTTTTACTAATGAAAATAATGATCGTTGTCTGTGAAATATCCAAATTTCACTTTTATTGAAAGGTTTATTCTCAATGAATAATTAACACTTGATATAATGCATAATAATTATTTATGTACACTGTTCTATAGGTGAAAACCCAATTACAGGACATTACATCTGTTAAATTTTGAAAAAGACCTAACCGGTCGAAACATCAATAATAAAATGCCAAGCAAATAGTTTTGAAAAAGTTGTTTGGATGACCTGATACCAAAAAATATCCAAAAAAATATATACTCTTAGGGTCAAAGAAAAAAAGCACCCTTTTGCTACCATCCATCTTTTTTTTTTTTTTTTTTTTTTTTTTTTTTTTTTTTTTTTT
>MU188960.1:37865-56629 GCA_016904865.1 Pissodes strobi | reverse complement strand
TTCAAAAAACCGAAACCGGTTAACCGGATACTCGGTTAACCGATTACGCGATTTCTCGTTTAACCGATTAATCGATTAACCGGTTTCTCGGCTAACCGATTAATCGATTATTCGATTATCTAGTTACATGGCACTGGGCCACCGGGTTCTCAAGTAATGGAAAAAAAGATAGAAAGTAAAGTAAAAACTGGGTATTTGGAATGGTAACATACCTCATACCTACTGGACGGTGATTATATTTGGAAATGCTTTTAGAGGGCGATTGAAAAATAATATCTACCTTTAACAGAATACCTTTATATTTATTTAAGTTTTAAAAAATTGTAATATTTTGTAATAAACAATTTTTAATTTAATTATTACCTTGGGGTTTATTTCAATAACGACCAAAAACTGGAATCAATTTGGTTCACTAGAATTTAATGATTGTGCTCTAATCGGCAGGGAAACTGAACTAATGGAAATATGCTTAAGAACAAATTATAAGTTATGTTTAGCCTATGATGACTGTGTATTAATCGATTAACCGGTTATCCGATTAACCGGCTATCCGATTAACCGGTTATCCGGATACCCGGTTTTCACTATTATTCGAATACTCGGTTTTATCGGAAACCGGTTTTTAAGAAAACCGACTAACCGGTTTCAAATTTTCACGGTTTTTGCCAGCACTACTTTAAATATAGTTTAACCAACTTAAATCAAAATAAATAGAACAACACTTGAAAAGGCAGCAACATTATTATACGTGCAAGTGATAAATTCATAAAATTCAAAGCGCTCCTACAGCTAAGTTTGTGCAAAAAATACAGATAAAACTAATACATGTAATAGAGTAAATTATGAAGAATATAAATATAAATATATTAAAGATCATGTATCAAAGCAAAGCAAATCGGATCGTCAAAAACAATAGACCGTCGGCTGTCCGCAAGTATTGTCCGACTAATGTTTTAGAAGAAAATCTAAAAATTACCCGAATGAACCTTAATCTGATGTGTTAAATCTGACGGCTTAGACCTATTTACTACCCGGGGAAAATGTGGTGAAGTTTTCACTTAAAAATCTAAATTTATTCTTACAAAATCTTCCCGTTATTTTACTTAATTCATTAAAAGGAATAAGAAAAGTAAGCGGAACATGAATACAACAAAGCAGTTTATTTATATATTTAAATGTTTATGATATTTCAAAGTTAGTTTTTGCTGATAAGCTTATTGGCTAGTAATTATTTATTTATGTTTTTCTTTTGCTATATAAATTTAAATAAAAAAGCATTGCGGTTCCGCATGAAAATTACGATTTTTGTCGTTGTTCATAAAAAAAAACTCATAGACTCAAAATAAACTAGCTATTATATCTAGAGACTCCCCAAAACATTGTTGCTCGTAAAACCATTTTAAATGAATTAGCAATATAAATAAATTAGATGTTTCCGACCCGTAAGGATGCGGTCAGCGCAACATGTGCTCCAACCAATAGTCGGCGTGGGAGTTAGTCAATTATTTTATTTTGACCAGGGCGCCACTAATTTGACATAACTAAATCCACAGACACAAACTAGAAGGTCTTCGGTCTTGAGAATCCTTAAGGGCGACTTAAAATCAAACGACTATCAACTCCACCTGTTTGGTTGAGGTATCTCGGAGTAAATAAAATACGGTAACGTTCGTGCAGATTTAAGTTCATTCGATGCTCGTTAGGTTTGACGTTCACGTGTTGTCGTGTTTCTTTCAATAAACAAAATGTTATAAATATAAAAAAAAATGTAAAAGAGCATAATTCAAAACAAATAATAACCTGATATATGCTCACCAATAAAGAACTAGATCACACCGGAAGTAACAATATAAGATAACAAATGATTGCGAAAGATCCAAAATCAATTTCAACAAATTAATGATAAGCGCGATATGCCTAAGGTATCTGTCGTCACATCATACTAGTAATTAAGAGTTATCAGTATTGTCAACTAACATAAAATCATACAGTGGAAAGTTTGAACTTAACCTTGAATCGCAATTATAAATTGTTGTTAATTAAAATATAAACTGTTATGATTAACCTTGTTGACAATTCAAAATAATACTCGAATTAGAGGTCAAAGTTTGATATAAAAAGCGGGGCAGCAGCCCATATTGGCAGACTTTGATCTCCAGTGCGAACTACCGAAAGGGAAAAGCCCCTCTGATCAGGCACGTTTAAAAAAGACCTATCAGTGCGAACTACCGAAAGGGAAAAGCCCCTCTGATCAGGCACACCTTAAAAGTGAATCAGTGAAAATTAATAACGCCATAAGGCAAAGTGCTATTTAAATTAACAAAAAAAAAAATAAACTACGTACCTAAAACTTTCATCCGCCAAATAATTTATACGCCCTTCTGGCAAGCTTTTTTTTTGCTTTTCTCCTGTTAATGTATGTGACACGTGGTGGAGGAAGCCGTTTCGACCCCCGTACACAGGACCAAGGACTCGTCGAGGAGATACGCTTTTTCCAGATAGACCCCTGATCCAGCTAAAAAATTACATTTTGCATCAAGCCAAGCCGTCTAATTTTTTTATAGCCGTGCTGACCCACGAGATTGTTTTCTGTACCAGTTTTCTATGAGATTTTTTGGAAATCATAACAATTCGCCTTCTTGACCATTTGGTGTAAGCACCAGTATAGCCATCTTCTTTTAAATAAATCTTACAACTAAGGTCAATCATAATACGAAACCTGCACATTTAGTCATCGCATATTATCAATACAGAAGAACACTACATCTTCAAGCTAGTTGGACCATAAGAAGAGTGAGAAAAAATAGTACACATAGAATGGACCAATGGACCAAGCCATCACCACGTAATAATCAGAAAGAAGACAGAGAGGTCAATAATGAAGCAAAGCAATTTCAGTTAATTAGGCGAGAGGTAAAAAACGCAATGGCAAAATATAAGAAAGAGAATAACCAACAAAAAATTAAGTAGTGCCATTATGAACAAAAAAAGGGGTGAACAGTTAGAGAAACAACTACTAGCAATTTTTGGTGAAAAAAGTTGCGTTAAATTAATATTTTAAACACGCGTAACAATCACAAATACCTTAGATAATAAGAAAATAACACTTAATCGGAGGGACAAGCAAATAGAAAAAGAAGTAGAAGAAAGAAGAAGTAGGTAATATGGAAATAAAGGAGAAAATATAAAATGAGTTATACAGGACGTATAAAAAATTGTGAACCCAACTGTCTCAGATAAATACCTTACAGGGAAAATCACAAGTCAGACACTTGGAAAGCAAAATATACGAGGAACCAACAGATGAAATTAGAGTTTCATAAAAAGTATATATAAATAGACAATATATAACGACAGATTAAACTAGTATTCAAGATGAATATCGCCAAACATAGAGAAAGTCATACAATCCTATTATCTAAGGTACTATTGTAACAGAATCTAAGTAAATACAAAAACAAATATATATAAAAATTAAGTAAAAAGTAACCAGAAACTAAGTAAATGCAATGAAACCAGAAGCTAAGTAAGAAGTAACCAAAAACTAAGCAAACACAAGGAAACCAAAAACTAAGGAGAAAGCAGAAACTAAGAAGTGTATTCAGAGGACAATAATCAAGAGAACACAGAGGACGATAGTACAGAGGATACAGAAGATACAAATATACAATTAGTTATACAAGAGGCAGAAAAAGAAAAACGTGATAAAGATAAGGGGCAACAAAACAGTAGTAAAATTGAGAAAAATGAAAGTATACATAAAGAAGAGGGTGAGGACCTCGAAAGAAGACTGTTAGCAATTTTGGGGAACGACAATAATAAAATTGAGAGTAGTGAAGGTATGGACGAGAAAGAAGACGAGGACTTCGAAGGAAGACTGTTAGCGATTTTAGGGATAAAATAATGACAATGCACAAAGTATCTACAACCCCAGGTGTCAATGATAAATACCTTTCATATTAGGGAAAATCATAATAAGACACTTAGGAGTGAAAAAAAACTAGCATATATAGAAAAATATAAGATACATTTAAAATGGAAACAATATGTACTTAAAGTAGAAAATAGAGTACATAGATCTTGTATATACTTAGAGAAAAAAATAAAGCACATAGAAAAATATTAGAGGCACTTAGAGAAGCAAACAGAGATATATTTGAAAGATGGAACAAGAATTGGGAATGCAACTGTGATTGACAACTATCTAAGATACTAGAGAAAGTCATAATAAAAACATGAAGGCGTCCAAATAGATGATATAGAAAGTTAATATAGAGAAAAATGAAACTAGAAACGGTTAGTTAATATATGTGAATAAATGGAGAAATGAAACTTTAGTAAAGTTATAATGAGAATGCAATAATTGTTTTCGATTAATACCGTACAGGGAAAGTCATAGAAAAACATATGAGCGTTTTAATTGAGGAGAAACTAGGAGAAATAAGTAAAAAGAAGTTTAAAGAGAAACTAGATAGAAGACGAGCTAAGGAGAAAACATATAGGCATAGACTATATGTAAAACGGACTTAGGTAGTGATGAATATCTTATCGAGAAAATCACAACACTTAAGGGCCTCGGAGCATGGAATGTTTAGAATATGAACATAAAACACTAGCTGATAGATTAAGAAATATACTAGTAAAAATAGGATATAAATAGTGTAAAATAATGCATACATAAACGCCGAATATATATAGGATATGAGATATAAACATATGGCAAACATTAATATATATGAAGATAATAAAATAATAAATGCATCACAGACATATACTATACATACCAAGACTATATGGAGCCAGTGCGAGGCAGGATCCGTAGAGATGGGAACCATATCTAAGACAATGAAGGCAGCGTCACGATGTCCAGAGAAAACAGGGGGGACCTAGGAAGAAAATATGTTGTAAATATGTTGAAAAATTAGGGTCCAAATGCGGAACAATTGAAACGTGTGTAGTTGAACACCACTCTATGTATCTAGCAGTAGCTGAAAAAATACTACTTCTAAAAAGAACAATCAAGTAACAAGGCAAATTACAGCGACAGGTTTACATTTATTCAATCCATATGGAAATAAACACTGTTACCTACCCAGGCTATTAGGCGATAACCTATTACAAAACCATTTCACGCGGACTAGGTGAAGGACCTGAAAACTCACAGGTACCATAGAGCTCACTGGTACCTCAGATGTCATCGGTCCTCACTGAGATTGGGGATGATGAATATATTGTGATGCATCCTGGAGAGGACATGGAATTAATCTGTATGGAACTGATCACTCCAATACAGAACAATAAAACGTCAGCTACAGGTGCACTAAGAACAACATCAAGTAAAGAATTGCTACAGAAATCAAGCAATCGGAAAAGTCATCAAATAATTACCGCACAGTATCATGGTTATATGGAACAGTATACTATCATTTACAGTAATATACATAATATTTCACAAACTCAAGCCAACAACTCAGATTGCACTAGGTGCAGCAAATGAAATCATGCACAATATACTATTTAAAATAACCTGTAGCATATTTCTAATATTCCTAATATATCTATTATTTAAATTATATAGGTACTTACGCAATACGACCAGTTCCACCGGCACAAATCACCCCCTAAACCACAAGATGGATACACGTTAAGGATATAAAATCACGATTCAGACGGTCGCCTAAATTACATATTTCAAAAGATTGCAGTTAGTCGACCCGAGCAATGGAACATCAACATGACCTGCATTTAATTTTTTGCCAACTATGCACAGTGGTATAAATACGTATCGTATCATAATATTTAGAAATAATAGCATAGCTGTAATTAAATTATCGTAATAGATAGGCTAAAATACGAATAGATATAAGACTGCCAGAAAAATAATCAAAATAATTATTTTAATCCTTTATACGAGGCATTTACAAGAAGTAATAAATAAAAATATTATTATAAATAATCCAAATCTAAACGTCTTAAAATGTTTATCATATCTAAATGGTAGGACGCCTAAATCTGACCAAAACGGTCATATATTGCTATTGTATTTGGCAACTAAAAAATTGATTGATCGTTATTAAATTAGTTATTAGTTAATTATTAAAACAAACCTTTCTTTTGTTCCATGTCAGCAAAAAGCACTGGGTCAAGCAACATACAGAGTCGTCAACACTTCAAGACTAATACCGGGTGGACAAAGCTGAACTTAACCTTGAATCGCAATTATAAATTGTTGTTAATTAAAATATAAACTGTTATGATTAACCTTGTTGACAATTCAAAACAATACTCGAATTAGAGGTCAAAGTTTGATATAAAAAGCGGGGCAGCAGCCCATATTGGCAGACTGTGATCTCCAGTGCGAACTACCGAAAGGGAAAAGCCCCTCTGACCAGGCACGCCTTAAAAGTGAATCAGTGAAAATTAATAACGCCATAAGGCAAAGTGCTATTTAAATTAACAAAAAAAAATAAACTACGTACCTAAAACTTTCATCCGCCAAATAATTTATACGCCCTTCTGGCAAGCTTTTTTTTTGCTTTTCTCCTATTAATGTATGTGACAGTATAATACCTATTGCTACTAAACCTTATGCGCGTCTACCATCGTATACGTGGCCGCAGTTGTATATTGATAAATCTTAAAGAATCAGTTTTGAAATTCCATTAAGTAAAATTATTATAACCAGATAATTATTCAGTCAGAACGGCAATATTTATCATTTACCACGATATATATTAAATGGGAAGAATAAGGAAATATAATATTAAAAAAATAATATGAGCATTAATCGAACCACACTCTATCAGAGGTATACTGATTTAAATTAGCATCGGTAAGTTATGCTTAGAACTGTTTAGCAGTTCCAAAAATATTTAAATCACACAACGCAGAAAAGAAGTAAAACACGCAATCTAACACTGAAAATACTAAATAAATGCAAGTGTATTGTGATATCACCTCCGGCCTTCTGAACGTAGGCTGCTGGGCGCCTTGGACCCATAAACTCTCAGTGGCAATTGAGGTACTGCCATACATTCAGTAACTCTGGCTGCAGTCGGTACCAAAACACAATCATCTAGACTGACTGGTAGCTAGTTGATTCTGTGTTCAAAACGAGGATACACACATTTTACAACAGAAAGTTGACCTTTTAAAATAATGACATAAACACCTGCTACAAGTACTTAACAATTCCATACATACAGGGGTTATCCGAACAGTTAAAACACTTATTTTCAAACTACAATATAACAATAATTCATATATGTATTAATATATATTAATAATATTATATCGCCATTTTACAAATTAAAAACCAAAATGTCAGAATTTAAAAAAAACTCATGTGACTTATGAAATTATATGCAGGGATTGTAGAGGAGTATCGAGAGGAGTATATATCGGCCAAACAAGCCAATGCCTCCAATCTGGAATACAATCACGTAAATACGACAAAAAATCAGATAGTGCTTACAAAACATG
This sequence comes from Pissodes strobi, assembly GCA_016904865.1. NCBI lineage: Eukaryota > Metazoa > Arthropoda > Insecta > Coleoptera > Curculionidae > Pissodes > Pissodes strobi. The sequence continues at coordinate 49,147 of MU188960.1, read as the reverse complement.
AAGCACAACAGAAACACGCATTTAATTTCGATGAAATCAAAATTTTGAAGACTGAACAACACAAAAATATGCGGTAAACCTATGAGTCGGTTGAGATTAAAAATAATAAAAATGCCATTAATGACAAGAAAGATACCAACCTCTTAAATAAAATTTATTTCAATTTGATACAACGTCAAAAATCATAAGTAGCAGTTTTAAAAGCCAAATATTTTTGTTGAAAGTATGTAAAATACAAATTAATTTTGGGGATAACTTCCAGATCTTAAGTTATAAATGTACCATTTCCGTAATAACAAAAACAATGCAAAGTTATTCAATTTGTGTCATCTAAATACTCCACTACACCAACTTCTAATTAATTTTGTGTCTCTAAAACATTTGAAGTTCATGCTGACTTTATACAGGGCATTAGAGGTATTTACATGCTTTAAACTTTACCTCGAGTTGCTAGCGTATCCACTGCACATTTCAGAATAATGTTTGGATGTAGCAAAAACTATTAAATTCCATTTAATTAAAATTGATATGTTTCCTTCGAAGCTCGGTAAAAAATTACTTTACTCATTATTTACAATTAAGCAATTATTATAATTGCAAATAACGCAAACGCGTTATTTGAGTTTTTGGTTAGAAGTTTATCAATGGTTTAAGAACAAAGAACCAGTATGGATTATAGATTATTAATTTCTATAAATTTGATCAAAGCTAAGTTCAGGGTTATCCAACGGGGGGGGGACTAGACAAGGCGATTTTTTGACTTTCCTTGTACTTTTATAAAAAAAAAACTGAAATAGCCGTCTTATGTAATTTTCTCCCGCGTATTCGGATTTGTTCAGCAAAAAACAATTGAACATCAAATAAAAGTGCTAGGGGTCACTTTGATATGTTTTTAAATGGAACGCCCTGTATATTACTACATTTTTGGACTCTCTAGAAAAATCTAAACATATTTTGTGTATAATGTCCTATACCTATATTTAGCTGTTTACCAAATATTGACAGTTAAAAGTCGGGTATTTTGACACTTTGATAGGCTCTAAAATCTAAACCGCACAAGGTCAAAGAAAACGGTTTGCACATTCCTATCTTAAGTTTTCATAAACTATCGAATGACAGTATCTTCAAATTTAACCTGCGGATAAAATTAACTGGAACTTTCAAACCTCCGGTTAAATTCAAAGTTACCATCATTCGATAGCTTATGAAAACCCAAGATAGGAATATGCAAACCGTTTTCTTTGATCTCGTGCGGTTTAGATTTTAGAGCCTGTCAAAGTGTCAAAATGCCCGACTTTCAACTGTCAATATTTGGTAAACAGCTAAAGATAGGTATAGGATATTATGCACAAAATGTGTTTAGATTTTTCTAGAGAGTCCAAAAATCTAGTAATATACAGGGTGTTCCATTTAAAAATATATCAAAGTGATCCCTAGCACTTTTATTTGATGTTCAATTGTTTTTTGCTGAACATATCCGAATTCGCGGGAGAAAATTACATAAGATGGCTATTTCAGTTTTTTTTTATAAAAGTACAGGGAGAGTCAAAAAATCGCCTTGTCTAGTCCTCGTTGGATAACCCTGTACATGGGTTGCATATACTGAATATATTTTTCCATTTAACTATAAAGCTATTGCCGTGTCAACTTTATTGTATGATCACTGCAATAAGTGTAAATCACCTATGAATCTTCTCGGCCGAACAATAATATAATATAGTAAACTTTATCAAGTATGGACAGACTTGCCTGATAATGTGCCGAAAAAAACTTTGCATTTGCGTTTTATAAATAATTATATAATCTAAGACCGAGACAAATCATATATTTATCAAACAGTACTATCATGTAAAAAATGAATTTTATTTGTGGTTACCACCTGTGCATGAAAAGCAATACATTCCATATCAATTTTTTAATAAGATATTTGAAAGTTCTAGCAACATAGTCTGCAAAACCTAACGCGACTTAACATCTTATCGCAGTTGTTTTCGAAATGGATTCGGGAAGTGTGCCTGACGAGACTTGAAAAGTCGAAACCTGTCCCAGGTGGTACCTTCTCAGACCTAATTCGAAACCAGGCTTCTATGCCAATTTTGCGATCTTTCGAAAAATTAGATGGATGAACAATTAGAGCAAAACAATGTTTAACCAAAGGAACACAATGCGTATTTGAAAAAAATTGAGCGAGTCTGCTAGTACTCGAGACACTGATGTGTAAACATATCGTATATGGACATCATCGACATGAGAATCTATTGCCACCTGACTCCTGAATATAGGAAACCACTTATTTGGAATTAGTTGCCTATATTTTGGCGTTAGAAAGAACACTTTTACAAGGAAGCGCTGAAGTAGACTGCGCATGGTTATGATGTCACATCCGGTTTCACACTTCCGTCCATTTTCCCGAGATTTATCCACATACCGCCGCCGCGTAAGATGTTTCATCATCATCAATTAGCCTAGTTGTGTCAGCTGCTGGACTTAGGCCTTGTTCAAATGCGCTTTATGTCATTGGACCACCTAGTTGGGGTTCTACCTCTATTTCTATAAGCCTCCTGCCGCGGTCTCCATTTAAGAATCTTCTTTGTCCATCTATCGTCTATTGTTCTGGCGATATGTCATGCCCAATTCCATTTTAGAATTGCTATTCTTTCAACCGCATTTGATGCATCAGTCCTTTGCCTTATTACCTCGTTTGGAATCCTATCTCTAAGTGAGATGCCCAACATTGATCTTTTCATAGCACGCTGAGCAGTTCGTAGTTGATTTATAGATTTCTTGGTCAGGGTTAGTGTCTCAGCTCCATAAGTCATAACAGGTAAGACGCATTGGTTAAAAACCTTTCGATTTAGGCAGATCGGAATCCTAGATTTATGTGTTTCTCGAAGTCTGCCAAATGCTGCCCACGTCAACCCTATTCTTCTGGAAATCTCGCATGTCTGGTTATCCCGACTCACTCGAATTTCGTGACCTAGATATTTATAGTGGGTTACCTGTTCAATTTGTGTACCGCCTACCGAAATAGATCCACTCACTACAAGGTTGGTCTTAAATTGGGTTGTAGCATTATTGATTTTAAGCCCAACTCTTCCGGATGCCTGATGGAGTCTATCTAACATCTTGCTAGCTTTGTTTATGCAGTTCGAAATCAGGACGATGTCGTCAGCAAATCTCAGATGGTTAAGATATTCTCCATTTACATTGACTCCCATATTGTCCCACTCTATCTATTTGCCTATATATTCAAGCAGCGTCGTGAATAATTTCGGTGAAATGGTATCGCCCTGTCGTACCTCACGCTGTATTTTGAATTTATTGGTATCGTCCTGAAGTCCAACACAGGCCGTGGCTGTCTCGTAAATATTTTTTATTAATTTGGTATAACGATGGTCAATTCTACAAGGAGCGTGGTCTAGATATACTTTATCAGGATTCTTTTCTCGGCTATAATGGCTCACATATTTTGGAATAAAGTTTATATTGTCACGATTTGTATTTTTTTATCTGTGACGATACGCCTTACTTAGCGTGTAGGAGAGTAGCTCAGATTTAGGAACGCACTACGTCAAGTTGAGAAGAGATAATAAAGGAGACACATCGATAAAAACAGTAACAAGTTTATTTACAAATAAACTTAACAACGGTTAGACTGTATACTAATAAAGGCGTGTTTAAGATTATAGATGAATTAAGAGTTTACACTATACCCAATTAATATGAAATGCATGTCTTCTCGAGGGAGGCTTAGTTCAAAGTTTGTCTAGCAAGCGACGTCACTATTTTATTAATAAAGTTTATGTGAGCGGAGTTGTCTTTTATTTAAGTATTTGTTCTAATATTTATAAGGTAAGTCTTTTAAGTTTATCACAAATTGCTAAGGCACTTTCACTACTTTTTAAAACTCCCCAAAAACTATCCCTTTACCGGAAGTTTTGATACTTCACAAATTCGACTCTCTCTTATACTTTTAGTAGCCCCTAAATGCCGTATACCTGTGCATACGTTCATCCAGGTTAGGTAAGGACCTGACAACCTTATACCTGTGCAAAAGTGTTCTCAGTTATGGGGGTTGTGGGATAGAACAGCAAGAAGTAGACGTACCTGTGTACTGCCCCGCAACTAGACTGAGCGGTTTGAGAGACCCGAAAGCCTGATTAACTTGGCGTTTGCCTGCGTATTTATATGTTACAAAATGCTGATGGCTACATCATTAAGGATTAAAGTCGCTCCCGTCGACCGCTCAAGTTGTTTATAATTAACAGTGAATGTTTATATAACATTTTTCAAGTTCAAGTTCAAACTTACGACAGGGTGATATTTAATTAATGATTTTAATTAGTTCACAATATGCTCAAGGACTGACGAATTCAGTCCTCAGAAATTTTATTTGAACGACTCGACTGTGATGTTCCCCGGGTTTATCTGTTTTTGCAGTAGATCGTCCCTCTGAAATTTGGGCAGTTATATTACGAACTGGCTTCACAGAAGTTTGCATTCCATACACCCGCCAAAAATTCTTTTTTGCACACTTGAACATCAATCCCATTTAGTTTTACCGTATAAACAAAATTTACTTTTCGCGAGGATTCTTGCCATTTAGTTTTCTTCTTGTAGGATCCTTTTTTCGGAATAGAAGTAATAGAAGAGAATAAATATGTGTTTTGTTTCTCATATGAAGCTAATTCCCAAAACGAATGAAAAACTGACCTTTCTCTCCCTTGCAACTTGGTCCTACAGTTCTTTTTGCACGAACATGGTGTTCCTAAAGTTCTTGGTTTTATGTTCTTTTTCCTTGAAGATGTGTATGAATATACCAGGTTTCTCTTCATACGCGATTTATATTTCTGCTGTCTCCACCTAGAAGTGCCCGCTTTTCAGGACTTATTGTCGTGCCCTTTGATACGGCATTATTTTCAGACTCCTCCTAAAACAAAAAAAAAATAAAATAATTTGATGCTAAAAGGGCATAAGCCACTCACAACTTAAAACTGTATTTTGGTTGAAAACAAAATTTGTTTTAATACATTTTGCTACTTTAATATTTACTAGTAGTGTATATCTACGTATTTATAAAGGAAAATATGTGGATAAACAATTATATTAAAAAAAAATCGACATTGGGTTAAAATTTAAAAAAAGGCATATGCCACCATGCAAGTGCCTAGAAAGGGCATAAGCCACTACCGATAACTTACCCTTAAATTGTCCATAGACTCACTTCCAGATGAATCACTCGTCGCAACATAATCCTTATCGATCAAAGAATCATCTGAATCGAAATCCTTATCAGAATCACTTGAATTTGACGCTACTGCACGCATACCACGGTTACGTGTTGCTCGCAAGGTGGTTTTTGTGTGGCTTATGACCTTCTTGCTATAAATGATTGACGTTTTAATTAATTTTTAACAAGGACCTATTCGCGCAGTGGCGACATCTGATACCCAATAGTAAAGGTTTGATTTTTATAGCGTGGTGAACAGGTAGAGAGAGAGCTGTAATGGCTAATACCTCATTTTAAATAAGAATGTGGCTTGTGCACCTTGTTGCCCCAAGCGCTTCAATTAATATATCAAAAGCATGTTTTATTACTATAAAAACCCAACCATGAAGAAACGTTAATAGTTCTTATCAACATCTCGTAAAAAAAAGTTAAAGACCGTCTGATATTTCATGGCGTAATAACTTAATGTTTGCTTAAGTTATGAAATAATTTATGTTCTAGATAAATACAAAGAAGAGTTAACATCTAACACCTACATTTAAGGGTTAAGTGTTATTTTTCCAGAGAGTTAATTAAATACATTCAAAGCATAATAATATATGAAAACAATTATTATAATAACGTATATTGCTTGAACTCTTTAAAAAAAGGCAGGTAGCATTTACTCTTTTTTTTTATGGCAGTGGCACACACACTAAAGGGAGATCCTATGGCGCTCGACGAGCGGTGTGTGTCCGAAGATGTTGATTGACACGGTTCTTGAATAGTTGTAGGTTGTAATTAGTGAGAAAAAGATGTCCTGGAAGTGAGTTCCACAGTGATGCAGTGCGCCAGACAAAGGAGTTCTTGTAAAGCGATTTTCTAGGTGTTTCTAGTTGTATGACGAACTGGTGCGCTCTTGTCGGCTGTCGTGACTGTCTGCCAGGAGTTGCCAGGAGCGGGATGATGCGGGCCAAATCCTGGGAACATATGCCGTGAAAGTATATGTAAAACAGGGACATCTCGGCCACATGTCTGCGGTGTTCCAGACTATCCAGATTCCGGGTCAACTCCGGGTCGCCGACGAGACGCACAGCTCTCTTCTGAATGGAATACAGCAGCTTTAGGGTATGCTTTGGTGCGACACACCAGATATGTGAGCAATATTCTAAGCACGGTCTTATTTGCGCATTGTACAGCAAGAGCAACTTCTGCGGTGTATAGAGTTTTTTGTTGCGAAATAGCGCACCAAGCTTCTGGGAGGCTGATTTTGTGATGTTAGAAACATGGTCATGCCATGACATATTGCTGTTGATCGAGACACCCAGCAGTCCGATTGACGAGGATGAAGGAATGGTCGATCCTGCCTTAATGATGTCAGGGCCCGCTGTATTGGCCCTCTTGGTAAACGTTGCTGCTTGGATCTTTGCTGCATTGAACTATTTGAACTGGACCAAATTTCGGTCGCCCCAAGTTTGAACTTTCTCCAGGTCTTGTTGACTAATTGCTGTAATCTGCTCCTGTCTGCGGTGATGAGTGTCAGTCGCTGGTAAGGGCTTTTCTGATCTAAAGTGGGAGACAAGGGTACTGTCATCTGCAAAACTGTAAACAGGATTATTCGTTTCGATCAGCAGGTCATTAATATAGATGAGGAACAGAGTTGGTGAAAGTATTGCGCCCTGTGGCACGCCCGCGTTGATGGTGAATGTGTCCGAGATGTGTCCTGCGACTACAACGTGTAGGGATCGGCTCTTAAGCTGCAGAGAGGCTGGCAGTCCGAAGGACGGCAGTTTGTTGAGCAGTCCGTCATGCCAAACCCTGTCGAATGCCTTTGAAATATCCAACGCAATCGCTCGAGACTCTCCGTAGTTTTCAATTGCCCTACTTCATATATGAGTGACATAGGCCAATATATCTCCTGTCGATCTCTCTTTGCGAAAGCCGTATTGATTATCGCTGATTATTCCGTTGTTCTCGAGGTACTTGAGTAGTTGCTGGTTGACTACACGTTCCATGACTTTTGAGATTATTGAAAGCAAGGCAATTGGACGATAATTTGAGGGCGTGGTTTTCTTGCCTTTTTTTGGAACAGGTTGCACTCGAGCGACTTTCCGTAAGAAAGAGAAAAAAGCCTGGAAAAAACGGGTGTTAGTTCGTTGGCGCAGTTCTTTAGCACGATGGCAGGTATTCCGTCCGGTCCTGATGCCTTTTTTGTCTATGTTGGGGTTTGGGACCTTCGGCAACATGCACTAAAACTGAGCTATATCCACAATACCGAAACAGAATTTTTGCACTCGACGCGCGCTTCGCTAACCACGTTAGCATCATCAGGAGATGATTAAAAATCATATCCTGATGATGCTAACATGGTTAGTGAAACGCGCGTCGAGTGCAAAAATTCTGTTTCGGTATTGTGGATAAAGCTCAGTTTTAGAGCCTTTTTTGTATCTAGTTCTTTAAGGATTTTGCGAATATCACGGTGATGAAACTTGACTTCTGCCATGGTAGTGTTGATGTTCGATATGGTGGGGAGTCTTGCCTTGGGGGACGTCTAAGGTAGAGTGCGATGAAAACATTTTAGCGAGCATGTTTGCTTTTTCCTTGGCTGTAGTCGCCGTGATGCCACGTTGGTCCGTCAAAGGTGGGAGAGACGTTTTTGTAAAGTTGTTACTTACTGCCTTTGCTACCGACCAGAAATTCCTGGAACCACTGGGACATTGCAAAAGTTTATTCCTTATTCTTTGATTGTGTTTGTCCTTAGTTTCGTCGATCACACGTTTGCATTCGTTTCTCGCTTCGACAAAATAATTGCGATTTTCAGCGGTCTGATTTTGCTGCCAGTACTTGTAGGCTTGCTGTTTCCTACCTACAGCTCTTTCGCATCTTCTGTCGAAGCAGGGCTTTCCTTTTGATGGTAAATTGATGGAATTTGGGATGTATGCTTCCATTCCTGAGGAGATTACTTGCGTAATCTCTTCGCAGTAGACTGACGGGTCGTCAGTGCCAAAGCAGATGTCGAGCCAAGAAAAATCTAGATAGAACTCCCTTAGATCGTTTCAGTTTGCAGAATTGTAATGTCAGATTTTGCGAGGCAATGGTGGATCCTACTGTATGAGTGGCAATTTACAAACCGTTGTAATAAGTTTGTGGTCGGAAGTACCTAATGCTGGACCAACTGTAATTGTGTACTGGTCAGGATTGGTGGTTAGAAAAATATCCAGGAGGGCGGCGGAGGGAGGCCCTCTCTGAGATTCGAGTTGGTTCGTCTACAAGTTGAGTAAGCCCGCAGCTGATGGCAAATGCTTCAGCTTCGCTACCTTCGTTGTTGGTCTTGTTGTGATGTTTGAGTCAGTTTGTGTTGTGGGCATTAAAGTTTTCCAGAACGATTATTTCTGAACTGGAGTGATCGACCTATATTGAGTCAAAAGTGGTAGCTAGTGTTGAGAAAAAGCTTTGGTAGGCTCTATCGCTCGGAGGGCGATAGAGGCAACATATAAATTTGGTTAAACACTTGGCGGTGAACATGAGCCACATAACGTCAAAGTTCTTCGGTTCGAGTGTTTCCTCGCGGGGTGACATGGAAGGTCGTTTCGAACAAAAAGGCATATTCCGAACTTATGTCTAAATCGGGTATGTAAGTCGTAACCACCTCAGCAACAGTTCACTGTAGTTGTTGTAGAACATACTTGAATTTCTGTAAGGGCTAGTATGTGTGGTCTATTTGCTTGTAGATATTGGTGTACCGAATGTATGTTTGTATTTAGGCCTCTTATGTTGCAGAAATCTATTCTAAATTGGTTCGGTATCTTTGATGTCTGTGAAATGCGGAATGAAGGGCTCCCAGGGCCACCCAGCGCCCGGAGATCCGAATGGCCGGGGAGTTTACTTCCGGAATATTTTGATCCTGGAAGCACCATCATGTCCATATATTGCTACTGTGGAACCCGGGATCACCAGCGCGGAAGCGGAACGTGATTTGGGAAAACCACTAAGCGCTTCCCAGTTCCGGTGGGGTGGTCTTTCACTGGACGATGCGAGTAGGCGTATGCATCTACCACCTAAGGCCGCTTCCACTGGAAGCATCGGCCTCAAACTCATTCCTCTGGTGGTCCCTAGCCTGACAGGGGTAAAAATGGGGTTTGTTGGATCACTCCCCAGTGATCAGCTCCAGACTTTGTACTTTGATGTTCTCCTGCCTGGAGGAGGACGATGGGATTTGATGGGCCCCATGCCGTGGCAACTCGGATTGGCGGGGCGTCACTCTCCGTAATCAAACTGCTCTCACCAGTTTGACATTCCTGCCAGCCAATACAATGCAGCCCCTCTTGTCACAAACTGTCACTGATCAGCTCCAGACTTTGTACTCCGATGTTCTCCAGTCTGGGGGAGGACGATGGGATTTTATCGGCCACATCCCGTGGCAACTCGAAATGGTAGGGGCGTCACTCCCCGTGGTCAAACTGCTCTCACAAGTTTGACTTTCCTGCCTGCTAATACAATGCAGCCCCTCTTGTCACAAACTGTCATTGATCAGCTCCAGACTTTGTACTTCGGTGTTCTCCAGCCTAGGGGAGGACAATGGAATTTGATGGGCCATATCCCATGGCAACTCGGAATGGCGGGGGCGTCACTCCCCGTAATCAAACTGCTCTCACCAGGTTGACGTTCCTGCCAGCTAATACAATTCAGCCCCTCTTGTCACAAACTGCCATTGATTAGCTCCAGACTTTGTACTTCTATGTTCTCCAGCCTGGGGGAGGACGATGGGATTTGGTCGGCCACATTCCATGGCAACTCGGATAGCGGGGGCGTCACTCCCCGTGATCAAACTGCCCTCACCAGTTTGACGTTCGTGCCTGCTAATACAATGCAGCCCCTCTTGTCACAAACTGTCATTGATCGGCTCCAGACTTTGTACTTCGGTGTTCTCCAGCCTGGGGGAGGACGATGGAATTTGATGGGCCATATCCCATGGCAACTCGTAATAGCGGGGGCGTCACTCCCCGTGGTCAAACTGCTCTCACCAGTTTGACATTCCTGCCCTGGGATAAATAGTTGTTCATTAAATGGAATCTTGTTCCGTTTTTCACACGTACAATCAATCTGAATTAGATAGTACTAATAATATCATAACGAAGAATTAAATGCTACAAAGAAAATTTATACCTATTAAGATATAGTTCTGAGGCTTCATGCGAATTTTCATTAGAATTTATGTAGCAGACCAACATTATCATACTTACCTTGGAATTGATTGCCTTTGGCTCCACAAATGATTAAACTTGGTTTGAATTGGTATAGAGCCTCTTCGGCCCAGGCTCCAGGATGTAAACTGCACAAGTGCAAGTTTAGTGACCCTAATGAAATGTGTACCTATATATCGTCGATTCGATAAGCAAGTCTGCTATCGTTTTCAAGAAAGGCAAAAAACTAAAAATGAAAATGGTTAGCAAATACAATAAAACAGTAAAAAGCTCTTGCAGATTGTCAGGCTTTGAACTGACTTTGACAAGATGACAATTATAATGCCATATTTATTTACTGGTTAACTGGTATTTAGTGTGATAATGAGGTGTTATTTGGTAAATTAATTTGTTTTTGAAGTTTTATATATCTATAATTTGGTGTTATTCGCTTGGGAAGAATTTAATGATTTTTGTTGAAAGGCTTAGTTAATTTTTAAGTGTCCCTTATCAACTTCAGTTTTTAGCAAAGGTAACCATGTGCTATTAAAACTAACAGAAGTTGAAGCAACACATTCATCTTTATTTAATAAAATTAAAGCACTTTCTTTAATTTTAAGTTTTTTAGATGAAGGCTCCTTTGCCAAAATACTAGAAGCGTTCCATTGTATTCTGTGATTGTTATCAAATGCATGTTGACAAATATGTGATTTGTGGAATTGTGCATTTCTAATATAAGTTTGGTGTTCTTTTATACGTTTTGATAATGGTCTACAGGTCTCACCTATATAAAATTTATTACATTCACATGGTATTTTATAGATAACATTTTTAGTAGTTTCATTTTCATTAAGTGGTTTTGTTTTTGTTAGTTTAGATCTAAGGGTGTT
>MU188960.1:4438-27865 GCA_016904865.1 Pissodes strobi | reverse complement strand
AAACGTTATTCTTTAACATATGTTTATGCTAGTTTGGTTAAATTAATTGGTTTCTTTATTATATACATTTTGTTTTTTTTGTTGCTTTTATTATTTGTGTTGAAACAACCCATACCCGGGGCATGCATTTGCATGTCAGAAGTAAAGGCGTAGCTGTAATCGTCATAGATTAATTCATACCATTTGTTGGTAACATTTGTGCAAATGGTCTGTTAGGATCCAAGATTACGTTGTGTTTGTAGTAGTTGTTAAACAGTATGATACATCTTCATTCCTATTAAACTGGTAATTACCTACCCTTCTTGCTGGCCGCTCTGAGTTTTATGCCTTACTACGCTAATACTTTAAATCCGCCCTGAAAATAGACTGCCTTCCTAATGCTAGAAATAAAAGTCATTGGATGCCAAACAACTAATCTATTTGCTACATAATTAAAATACGCCATCTCACTCGCAGGTGGATTTTTTTAACGTAGAAGAGAATGCGAAACTGCAACATTCGTAAAGTACAGGGGACAAGTTTACCCCAGATAAAGATTAACTAGGACAAGGTGAGACAGAAAGATCTTATTATTTCAAACACTGATAGGTCAAAGCACTGAACAGGTGAATAACTAGTAAAAATGAACATAAGGTAATTACCCTACGATAGGTCTCAACATAAAATTGCATAAATTAAAACAATACAGCGAAAAAATAAAGTGCAGCAGTTACAATAAATGAATATATAAATCGATGATAAGTCAGAAACACAGTAAGAAATGTAACCGTAAAAGTACAAATTCAATGATAAAATGAGACAGGAAAATGCAGAGACCAACCCAGACTAATCCAACTAATCCAACTACTCAAACTAACCCATTTACGGAAACAGGTAATAGCATTAGTGATGCATAACTTTGCCGATTTTATGTCAGATATTCTGGACTCCATAACACCCGTGTTTGTTAAAGCTACGCGATTGTAGCTGATATAACTCATCTTTTTGGCGTGCAACCAAGGGGTTGAAATGCCAGCAACGTGCTCTAAAAGGATCTGGTAATATGGGGGGACGCAACGAGTCCAACCCAATATTTTTTTCTGCGACAAGGGGTACTCAACGGGTTCAGCCTCGTAATTTAAAGATCCTGGAGTCTCTACCATTACAAATTTGTATTTTCGGTAAGCGGACGGTAACTGATATCTCACAGGATCGAAATGCAGTCATTCTTTTCTGCGACAAGGGAGATTCAATGGATCCTTGTAATTTTTTTATATATCTTTTTTCTTTTTACCTGGGATGCATCGTTATCACACATTTGCCCTATACAGCCAAACCGAATAATTTAAATATTATCCAGACACAGAATCTCTACTCTATAATCAAATAATTCTGACGCCTGGCGTTTATGTAGTATAGCGCCGTGAGGACAGGGCCTAAGTAGAAAATAAAATAATAAATAAAAAGAACTTTAAAAACAAGCTTTTATTTAGCCATGTACTAAAAGGAATAAAATAAGTTTAGGTTTAGGTAAAGTCTATTTGTTTTCAAAAAGTTGTTGCGCGAATTGTAAGGGGAATAGATACTGCGGCAAGAATCAACTAAGAAAAGGCCACTGCGTCATCTGTAAAACGCATTCTGTCTCACTTTAGATTATTTCTGTTCAATTGCGGACTTTGTCAGGTATGACGCTCGTGGCTTTTTCTTAATTGATTCTTACTTTACCTGGCCTATCAACCACTTTTCTGAACGTTTATGGACATTTCGCGACAAGCATTTCAAAACAAATAGATCTACCTAAATCCAAATTTATTTTATTCCTTTTAGTATTTACCATTTTATTTTGTGCTTTCTAATTTAGTCCGCCGTCTTGGAGCTAAATATGTATAGACTAAAAAAAAATTAAGAACAAGCTTTTCATGTAAAATTTTAGTCCTAAGTTTAAAGGAAGTGGTTTAACCCCTAAACCGCCACCCCCCATGAGAGAGCCACCGGGATATTTCTATTAACTTACCGTATTGTCATAAGAACTGAATAAGCATGAAAAATGTCAAAGTCATAAGTTAGAAAAAGTGGTTCAACCCCTAAACTCACCAAAGTGTTTTTGTGATATTCGGATAAATTTCAGCTCCAATGGATAAATTAATGAAAAGAACTGAATTTCAAAAACGTATATAACACGTGTTTAAATTTTGTATCTAAATAGTATACAGTGTACCTATACTCGACACACACACACACAAAATCTTGTCACATGACCAGATCTGCCGATCACGTCACGCTGTGACATGTGGTATCTAAACGGTATACAATATAGTATACATATCGGAAACCTTTACTCGACACTGCAAAATCTTGTCATTTTGGCTTCCCAAATTTGAACATATACATGGATATAAAGGTATACATACATGTGAAGTTACATAAAAGCTTGTAATTGGTAAATTTAAAACTTACCCTCAAGTCCTTGTCCCAAAGATGAAAAAATTCACAGTCCTTCACAAAGATGCAACCGGGAGAGACATTGAAAATGCCGAAGCAGAATGCCACGCTTACTAAATTTAAGATCTCACAAAACTCAAAATTGTGTGGAAATATAACAGTTGATAGAAGTTTGGGTGAGATCATGTTAGATTACGTAAGTTTACTTTAGTTTACTTGAAGTTTCGTTTCTTTTAATTTATAACGTTATAGGTGTGGTTGAAAAAGCAAAAGACCATTTACATTCTATTCGTTTGACATTCCTCGATCTAACGATATGAGACACGACTAGAACCCTTAACACAATCTATTGTAAAAAATGACTTTTAGCAGATTACGTAAGTTCAGTTTACCAAAATATACCACATAAATGAATATTACTTCCAGTTTCGATCGTTTTTACAGTTTATGACATTAGTGGTGGTTGTAAAAACTGCATTCGATTCGTCTTTCAATCCCCGATCTAACGCGGGTAGTTTCACTTCGTATCAACTTTTTAAGTCATTTGAGTCGGTTCCAATACGTTATAATCAATTTTAATAAATTTGGTTAGTTTTGGTTAGTCGTCTAATCAATTTGCGGTTATAGCGGGTTAGAAGAAGGGGGAAGACTTCTCTCCACAAATGAAAATGCCAATCTTTAGTTCAAGAGTTATGCATTTCGATGAGTTCACTCATCATCATCAGACTCTAAAATATATTTTTGTATAAGACAAATACATTAAGATAACAAAAGCAAGTCAAAATTACAATAAAAGTCAAAATTATACAGAAAATTTTGAAAAACTCACCACACGTAGTGTGTGGTGAGCTACAATGTTGTATGTTTACATAGTAAACAATGATAAAGGAAATAAATAAATTAACAAATTGGTACACGTCGCGACATCCAGTAAACACAGTTAAAACTAAGGTTTTTAAACATTGAATTAAAAAGAAGAAATATATAATGATCAAGGCGGAACACGCTCGAATTATCAATTATCGTAGACAGAGTACAGGGTGTCCCATTTTCGATGATATTACGGGATGTCTCACTTACGAGTAAAGATAGAGAGTTGCGGTTTTCGCAATACCGTGCTGCTTTTTTGTGAAAAGAACGATGGTATAAACAAAATTTTCATAGCCCGCTTCGTTTCTGAGATACAGGGCGAAATTGAAAATAATGCATTTTGGGACCCCCTCCTATCTCCGTTATCCTTTAACATATCGCAAAGCTAAAAACTTGCTCTTATATACTTTTTTACGTAGAACCCAGTGGCGTAGTCAGATTTTTGCTGTGAGCTGTCAATTTTTAGCTATAAATCAAACTTATGTTTTTTTTTGAACACCCTGTATATTTTTCTTTCGTTTGAATGAAAATTTTATAAACTTTTCAAAAATATATACATGATATGTATTTTAAATAATAAGCCTAAAATTCTTAATTTCACAAAATGTATCTCTATACGACACTCTTGATGAGTATAGTATAAGTATTGTCTTTATAAGAAAATAGTCGTTCAACGGGGCCTGTGGAGAGGTGCTGCCCCCAGTGGCTAGCACCAAAAACAGTATTTCTGAATGAAAACACGTGCAATGTTTACCCTACATACGAAAAAGAAGGGGTAGAAAGGGGAATACAAAATTATTTTCGCGGAGCCGTAGATTTCTAAGAAATGATCTTCAGTCAAGGCTAAGTGGCTAGAACCGGTTTTATCAGTTTAATTTTTACACACAGAATGAAATTTCCTATACCTGCTTCCCCAATCTTGACTTTTCAATTGAATTTATTTTATTGTTTGGGAAAATGGTTTTTAGCATTTTTAACACATTGATTTTTGTGTCAATTTCTTTACTAGTTTCTATTATTCATATAGGCCTAATTGAATTGGTGCAGTAGTCGAAGAAAATAGATTTGCATATGCCATTAAAAAATGGGAAAATAATAAACAATAATAAAATCCTATTTGCTAAATGTAAAACGCTTTGACTTGATATACCTAAGTTATTATATTATATACCTAGTTACAATATATTATATAAACTGAATATTTAACGCATTCAAAATTAGGAATACTAATAACATATTATTAAACTATAAAAAAAATTATATTTATAAAAATTGATTATTCGTTTCCTATTATTAGTCAAAAAGTAAGGTATTACAATTTTTAAACTTACAATGTTTATAGAGAAATATAGATAAAAATTAAATTTAGTTCCAATAGTAGGTAGGTATAGTTATTTTATGTATTTTTTCTTTTTATAGAAAGAAGACAATTAAACATTTTCTGCAATTTTATGCTTTAATGCACCAGAAACATGTATTTATCAAATTATTGATTAAAATGTCTTGTTATTTGGAGATTAATAATAAAATTCAATATTTTTATTTTATTAAATTTCATTATTTTTGCAAAAGAGGGGGAGATAAGAAATAAGGTGTTTAAAAACTGAAATCAAAACTCTTACCACTTTGGATAAGTCTTTATTTAATATGAGTTCGGCATATAATACTAATTTATGTATCGGTACATATAATATTGCTCCAGGCCATCAGCCAATGTTCAAAACTTTCAATCGCTTATAGCCATTATTATCATTATTACATAATTGACAATCAAATTAAATTAATATAAATGTACTCTTCAAAATACTGTAGTTTATTCGCTATAATCAAGTAAATAATTTTTGAAAAAATTCGGATTTAGGATAATGAAATAAACAACATCCGAGTAAAACTATATTTACTCGAGAATTAAACAATTCAATTGATAAAACATCAACCTATACAACCCTTAAAACTAAAGAACAAGTATATAAGATAAAAAATAAGCATCGAGAGTAGTGTGCTGTTTCGGACAACTTCTGATTTGATTCATCTCTTATTTTCAACTGATCATTTTATGTTCTCTTGTATTATTTCCCTTTGAAATAATTCATTTATTTTATCTTAGATGCCAAATTTTTTCATATCAAAGTTTTGTGTTATTGCCTATCAAACTTGTAAAGTTATACGTGTTCTTAAAATAACTTTCTTGTATATTATAAGTTACAATTAATCACCACCTATTGTGCTAAACTGATGTATCAAGAGATCAGATCGACTACAACTCCATAAATAAGTACTTATAAATATTACTTAAATATCGAAAAGTAATTGGACTACATTAACATAGATACAACCTAAAAGCATCACCATTTAAGAAGAATCAACTAATAAATTAATTGTAATCCGTCGATTAATGTTTTATCTTTATTTAAATATAAGATAATTCACAGATCTCATTTATTAGTATTTAAAAATTTATATATGTATATATATTTAAAATTGTCAAATCATATTCAAAATCATGTTTCCTGCCAAACAATATTGGTATTTTAATTTAAAAAATTCAAACTCGCTAGAAAAATATTACTTTTTTACACTGTGAAAAAATCCTTAATTGTAGTAAGTTGGAAAAATACAGCTATATAATTTACATTTAAAGTTTTATGTTCCAGTTAAAAAAAACTGCAAACAACTTTTTCGAATACTAAGTAACTAAAAATAACTCTTGGAGTAATATTAAAATGTTGTTTTTTACTCCGTGAATAAAAGTGGATAGTGAATAAAAAAATTATAACGTCAATTCGCATTTTGAATATGACTTATATTGTTTATATATTAAAGTCCTTAATAAAACATTAATTATGAATTCCCGGGGGATAAACATGAATCGCCTTCAAACCAGCTTATTCGGGCAATAATTGATTTTTTGTTTTAAAAATAAATAGTACATTGGACATCTCTACGCTATTGCTGTATTGAAAGTCATCTAAGTGTCTTTAACATTAAATTAATGGGAGTATAACATGTACAGAACAATATAGTGCGCATAGCTTTATTTCGTAGCAACTGGAGTCTTTGTATATCAGCCTTTTTACCTGATATCATCAATGAAAAACAGTAATTGAAATGCGGATATATAATGGTATTATATATAAGAACACGACTCCAGTGACTAAGAATCTCAGCTATTCTCCTAAAAAATTGTATCTTTTCCAATTTTTTTTCTAATATGATCTACATGTAACGAAAAATTAAGCTGATAATCCAAGACTACCCCTAAATATTACTAGATGCATTTTCAAATAGGCTATTAGATATCTATCTTAATCCAATAATTATTTTCTAGAAATCTATTACAATTCTGCTTAGAGCCAAAAAACCATGTACTTTGTCTTTTTTTTAACCTAAGCCTATTTACACACAACGAGTTATAAAGGATGTCAAGTTTTGATTTCATAGTATCTACTACCTGATTAAAATCTTTCCCGCAAACACAGATCAACATATCGTCCAAAAACAAACTTAGAAACATATCATTTAAAACTCGGTCTAGGTCATTGACATATAGCACAGACAAAAGGGGGCTCAGAACACTGCCCTGCGGCACCTCTATCTCACTATCAAACGGATTTGAGGACACATTATTCACTCTAGTCACATGGGAGTGATCCTCCAGGTGATCAGTGAACCAAATAAGTGCACTGTTTGTAATTCCGTAGGCCTGTAGTTTGTGGATAACTCTTCTCCTATTGATGGTCTCGAAGGCACGCTGAAGGTCAATGAAAACGCTCAGGACAACATTTCCATCATGAACATATGAACACCATTTCGAACACACATACTGTAATGCTGACTCGCACAAATGTTTTTCCCAAAAACCCGACTGACCTTTAAATAACAATTTGTTTACCTCTAGAAACTGTCGCAGTTGTGCATACCACAATTTCCAGAATTTTGTCTATTACCGATAATAAATTAATGGGTCAATATATTCTTCTGATTTATTTCGTCTAGGCACTTTCGGGATAGGCACAATAACACTTTAACTTCCTTTGGAACTCTTCCTATTGTACGGGATGTATTGATCAGGTGAAGTAAAGAGTACCCAAGTACACAAAAAGCAGTCTTTAAAAATTTAACTGCTCAGATTTCTTGAACCACATTTAATGGGAAAATATTTGGCACCAATGACGAAGACATACTTTGTAGGCACAGCGATCAAAGAAAGCTTTCTCGCCCAGGGGATGTTCCTTTACAAATTGATGCTCTCAAAATAGACGTTATCTGAAACAAATTAAAATCTAATATAATTTTGACTTAGTTTGTAAAGAATTTGTTTATCAAAAACTGTCCCAATTAAAAAAATACAAATGTGGAACAACCCAAAAAAGTAAATTTAAAGAAATCTAAACGCCTGTGCTTTGAAAGTGCTCTTATACACTTATATCATAATATGCTATTAATTAAATTCAATATTCATTCCATACATTTGTCATCCTTCCTTATACATGCCTATCAATCAATTAATTAACTATTCAAAACTGTTCATAGACACCTAGACGTGCAACATCTGTGTATATGTACTTACGTACAAAATAAACGTTAATATTATGAGAAAGCATACTGATGGATATAAAAAAGTAGATGTCAAGATTTACCCTACATATATATGATTATTATAAAAATGTTCATCGTATTTAATTAAACCTGTTCTGTTTATTAAACTTCGAAACTGCTGTTGCAATACTCTGATTTCCGACAAAAACTACAAAACAAAAGAAGTGGGTACTTTTGTACTTGCCTAGAAAAAAAACGTAGATAGATAATCGCAATTTACTCAGCCCAAAATTAATCATTACAACCCAAACACAAACATTTTACAAAGTAAAGCTTCTTCAACTTGAACAATGGCGGAAAATATAAAAATAAACAATGAGATATTCGGAATTTAGGAACACTCGTCCACGCGGCTCCACTCCGCGCCGCCAGGTAACAGCCCTTGGGAATGCACCAATAGAAATGTAGGAACTCCCTCCTTGCAACGTCTCTCGTAGGAGGCGTAGTAATTTTTTGAAATTCAAGAATGGGCACATTTCAGGCCGGACGCCATCTAGCGATGAGGCTTTTTTTCAGTTCGAGGTTGAATAACTATTCCCTATATAAACAAAGGTATAAGCATTATCTTTTAAATAACGTTATAAGTATTAGTAGGCAGAGATTATCAGAACAATGGAATGATAATTTTTTTATTGGCAAGACCTGTTAGTGGCAAAATTTATATTTTCTGTGTAATATTCTATTTTTTACGATGGTTGAAAACGAATATTATGTATATTTTCAAAAATATGACATGTTGGTCTGCTTTATACAGAGCAATGAAAACTCCCGTGAATCTTCTCGACTATTATTCAATATGTTTGTTTGAATATTTATTTACCTTTTGACTTATTTGGGTTTATTTTTTATTTAAGTATCATTTTAATTTATGGATATTCTGAAAGAAGACAACCTAGTCATTTAATGTTTTCCGGAATAAAGAGAACATGGAACGTTTATCCGGCCCCTACCAAAAACGTATAATAAGGAAAATCGCGGTAAGAGCGGAAGGTTCCTTGTTCTACCAATTTTTTTCTTTATTCCGGAAAACAATAAAAAATCAGGATGCCTTCTTTCGGAATATCTATAAATTAAAATGATTCTTAAAAAAATAAACCCAAATAAGTCAAAAGGTAAATAAATATTGAAACAAACTAATTGGAATATAGCTGAGAAGCTTCACGGAAGTTTTCATTGCTCTGTATAAAGCAGACTAACCTATAATATTTTTCAAAATATTGATAATTTTCATTTTGAGCCATCGTAAAAAATACAATATTACACAGAAAATATAAATTTTGCTACTGACAGGTCTTGTCAATAAAAAATTACCATTCCATTGTTCTTAATAGTCTCTGCCTGCTAATACTTATACCGTTGTTTCAAAGACATTGCTTATACTATACTCATCAAGAGTGTCGTATAGAGACACATTTTGTGAAATTATGGATTTAAGGCTTATTATTTAAAATACATATCATGTATTATATATTTTTATAAAGCTTATAAAATTTCCATTCAAACGAACAAAAAATATACAGGGTGTCACATTAAAAAAAAAATACAAGAGTGTCGTATCGAGACACATTTTGTGGAATTATGAATTTTAGGCTTATTTTTTAAAATACATATAATGTATTATATATTTTAATAAAGCTTATAACATTTCCAATCAAACGAAAGGAAAATATGCAGGGTGTTCCATTTAAAAAAACATAAGTTTGATTTATAGCTAAAAATTGACAGCTCATAGCAAAAATCTGATCACGCCACGGGATTCTACGTCAAAAACTGTATAAGAGCAATTTTTTAGCTTTGCGATATGTTCAAGGATAACGGAGATACGAGGGGGGTCCCAAAATGAATAATTTTCAATTTCGCCCTATATCTCAGAAACGAAGCGGGCTATGAAAATTTTGTTTATACCATCGTTCTTTTCACAAAAAAGTAGCACAGTGTTGCGAAAACCGCAACTCTCTATCTTTACTCGTAAGTGAGATACCCCGTAATATCATCGAAAATGGGACACCCTGTACTATAGTAGTAATACCCCGTATTTGGTGGAAATGAAAATACTCTGGGGCAGATTAGTTAAGAAAAGGGGTAAGTTTAGAAAGAAAAAAAGGGGGGGAGAAGGGTGAGAAATTAGCATTTGTCAAGGAGGGTATTAATTATTTATTTATTGGAATTCGGAAGGCTGTGTGGACTTAAGGAGTTAAAAAATAGATTACTATCAAACTTAGTCTGTTCATTAACACAAACATAATCTGGTGATTTTATGGCCTTGTTAATTTCAAGGATTTCTAGAAGGTCATACTTTAAGCCTTTCTGGCAAACATGAAGAACTTCCGCGTCTGCCTCCGGTACGAATCTATGTCTGGCCTCAATAATATGGTTAGCGAATGGAGAAGAAGTATTAGTAATAAACTTATTTAAGTTATTTTCAATTAGTTTAGTATGTTCTTTTACCCTTGTTTCAATTCTCCTTCCGCTTTGTCCAATGTAGCACACCTTACAGTCAGGATGAGAACATTTGAGTCTGTAAACGCCTGATCTGTGGGTGGCTGGAATATTATCTTTGGTGTTAACCAGGTGTTTAGATAAGTTGTTTGAAGTACGATGGCACACACAGTTGTTTATCCGAATCCCTCAAAAACTCTCAGCAACTTGATTGGATAATTGCTTTCGTTCGTATTTTTATTTATTTATTTCTTTTTTTTTCTTTCTTTTCTACTTACGATTCAAGAAAATGTCTATGTACAAGTGCGACAATTGCCTTAAAGAATTTCCCGATAAGGACAAATATAACAAAGTGCGCTGCAGTGGTGAATGTCGCAGATATTTCTGTATGCAGTGTACGGGCCTTGACAAAGTCACTACCAAGACCTTGCTGCTGGAGAAATTTAACCACCTACGTTTCTTTTGTCCCCTGTGTGACTCTCCAAATTTGAGATATCTCAACGACAAAATTTCCAACTTATCAAAAAATCAGGTTCCTCAGGAGATATTTGACTCGCTGGCTGACCGTGTGAGTACATTATCAAACAGTGTACCGACTATTTCTGAGATGTATGATATTTTATTGAATAACGAATCTAAATGGAACCTTTTGGAGAAGAAAATAGACGATATTCACAAAATGTCAGAGGTGTTCTCCATTTGTAACCCTCATTCTCTGTTGAAATCGGTAAGGGAAGTGGAACAGAATGACTTTACTATTTCCCAAATTCTACTCAAGTATACAGAGGAAACCATCAAGATCCAGGTGCAAGATTCCTCATCCGCTGATATTAAGAAGGGTATTGACAACTTAAAAAATAGCCTTGCAAATGTTAGCACCTTAGTTAGGGACTTAAATTCTAAAATTGTTAACCCAAAACAACATAGTGCTCTACCTACGATGACACGCTTTACTTCTACGTCGTGCTCCACCCAAACTACGTCAACGGCATTTGTTTCATCTTCCACTCAAATGGAACTGCCTACTGAAGTTTCCTTAATCCCAGACGATTCCAACTCCGCAATTTATAGAAGTGCCCAAAGATGGCACTATGTGATCGTAGAACACCTCCCGGCAGGATTTACTTCAAATAATATCGTGCACTATGTGAAGGAAAAGTTGAAAACGTCAGAATTCATTCGATGCTATAACCTGGTCAGTCAGTGCAATGACTCCATAGGATCTACATTTAAAATAGGGACCCTATCAAGCAAGTCCGCTGAGAATTTGTTCGGCATCAATATCTGGCCACCCGGGGCTCAAGTTAGATGGTCATCGGAATCTGAAATCCCTCAGAAAACTACAAAACAAAAAAAAACTACAAAGCTCTATCTAACTCCCTCCACTAAGGCGAAAGTGGCTAGCAGTCCGACCTCTGGCACTCTGCGGGACTTTCCCTCTCCAGTCAGTGAAGCTAACGCGCACAAGGTAACTACAGTAACTTCTGACAAACAAGCTATCGCTGCTTGCAAAACTAATGCCCTTGTGAGCGATGTCAAAATTAAACTGTCT
Source organism: Pissodes strobi (assembly GCA_016904865.1). NCBI lineage: Eukaryota > Metazoa > Arthropoda > Insecta > Coleoptera > Curculionidae > Pissodes > Pissodes strobi. Next base: position 15,984 of record MU188960.1, on the reverse strand, counting down.
AAGGAATCATCCCATAAACCATCCTTCTCTCTGGACCCGTTGACTCCCCCAACAGTTAAATTAACACAGGCCGCCAGTAAGTCTAACGACTCTAGTAATCGTTTCCTTATGGCAAGGCTAAGGGAACCTGCCATCTTCAGAGCCATTAGGTTGTACCTTGCCTATTTGTATGACCAACCTGCCTCGGTATGCTATGAGGGATTTACCAACATAAGCATCAGATTATTCCTAGCATCTGAAGGACTGCCAATCCAGGATGATATTTTACGTAAGGTCTACCACGACTTTCATGCCGCATATGGGTTTAAACACACTGAAGTGGAAGAAGATCTTTGTTCTACAGATCCCATGTTGTTTCCGAGATGACGATTCAGCTTCAGAAATCCAGAGAGGGTCACCAAAAATACTTCTCCAGCGGCTCCCCGAAGAAAAATTTTTAAGCAGCTTGACGTGTCCTGAGCGACTAGATTCCACTAATCCTGACGCCAGGCTTAGTATGGTTCTTATTAATGTTGCCTCATTGCGAAATAAGACTGATGAATTGTTTTTGTTTTTGGAGGAATCAGGGTTCCCCCAACTAGTTGCAATTACAGAGCACTGGCTGAGTGAGAACGAACCGCTTTATGTTGAAAAGTACTCCACAATAGCCAGATATAATCGGAAAAAGTCGGCTCATGGGGGAACACTGATTCTTTCCTTGAGCGAGGGTTTTTACCTGTAACTAAATTTGATCATCTCCAATCGGATAACTACTTTGAATTTTCCATTGTATACAATAAGAACCTTGATTTACACGTAATTTGTATATATAGAGCGCCAAATTCCGATGTGCAATTGTTCTTTGATAACCTGCTAAGCTTGTTAGATGGTCTGCCGGTGAAAGTCAAGAAAATTTTGTGCGGTGATTTAAATATTGACTACGCTACCGCTTGTGCTGCCCAAAAATCATTAATTTCTATTTTTGACTCTTTTGGTCTTTCAATGCATGTAACCTCTCCAATTCGGATTTCTAACAATTCCTCTTCTATCATTGACTATGTAGCGTCCGACTTTCCTTCAACTGATGTCCAATCGACAGTAACTAGCGCGGGTCTTTCAGATCATGAGGCAGTAATCTCCAAATTCAATACTTCTTATAGGCACTCAAAAAACACTCGCCACCTAGGTAGAATCTTCTTAGCCTCCAATTTTTCATCCTTTCGTAACCTTTGCCTAAAGATGAACTGGAATTTTGAATCAGGTGAACTTGATTCTGACTTTAGTGGTTTCTTAAATAAAACTATAAATGCATTCAATAAAGCCTTCCCGCTTAAATCCATTAAACCTAATCGTCACAAACCATGGACTACGAAAGGCTTACGCATATCTGCAAAACATATGCGTTCCCTCTCATACATAAAAAAATTCACTAACTCCACTCAAGTTCTTGAATTCATTTCGAATTATAGGAAGATCTACCTAAAACTTATCGAGACAGCAAAGAAACTATATTATCAAAATCGTTTATCAACTGCTAAAAACGTATCCAAGGAGGCCTGGTCCATTATTAACGATCTTAGAGGCAATACAAATTCCGTTAATCAGAGCATGCCAAAACCAAATGATTTGAACGAATATTTTGTCAACGTGAGCAAAAATGTTACCTCTCTCGACCCTCTCTCATTTCTTCCTCCTTCTAAAAAAGTCGCTGATAGTTTTTTCCTAAGCCCTGTGACCAGCCTTGAACTTCTTCAGGTAATGAGCAGCATAAAGAGTATATCAGCTTGTAGCACTGATAATCTGTCAATTAAAATTTTCTTGAACCTCCCACTTCCAATTCTGGATGTCCTAGCTTCCTTAATTAATGCGTCCTTCACGAAAGGTGTTTTTCCCGAATGCCTCAAAACTGCGATAATTATTCCTCTTCATAAGGGAGGTGAAAAGGATGTCTTATGCAATTATCGTCCAATTGCTCCGTTGCCTGTACTCTCTCGCCTCATGCCATTTCTCCTTAGACATGGCATACTGTCCCCGGAACAGTTCGGATTTTTACCAAACAAGTGTACAAATGACGCCATGTTCTCGTTGCTTCCCGATGTTTACTCATCCCTTAACAACAAGCTCCCCACTGCTACAGTCTTCTGTCATTACGCTAAAGCGTTTGACTGTGTATGTCATGACATCTTGTTAAGAAAACTAAATTTTTATGGAATCCGTGGTATTCCTTCGAACTGGTTTCAATCTTATCTTGAAAATAGACAGCAGTTTGTTAGAGCGAACGGTTCTGATTCTGATTGCAGATTAATTACCAGTGGAGTTCCACAGGGCTCTGTTCTTGGGCCTATCCTTTTTCTAATTTATATTAATGACATTACATACCCAAAAATCAATGGTAAAATTTCTCTCTTTGCTGACGACAAAAGCATAACTTGGAGTGATTCTAATACTTTCTTCCTACACTCTAATATCTCCAGCGATCCCGTCACAATCAAAACTTGGTCTGACTCAAATTGGCTGTGTTTCGACGTTGATAAAACGGTAGCCTTATCTTATAAAACAACCTTACAACAACCTTTGCTACTTCACAACAGCAATATTAAATACGTTGAATCGGCTAAATTCCTAGGTTTGAGTATTAGTGCCAACCTTAAGTGGTCCGCACATATTGATTCTTTAACAAAAAAGCTTTCTTCTGCCTGCTTCGCAATTCGATCGGCTTCGAAGGAACTAAATCTGTCTACTGCCAGGCTCACTTACTTCTCTTTGTTTGAATCTCATCTTCGCTACGGCCTTCCCTTTTGGGGCTGCTGTAACACCGAGCAATTTCGTACCATTTTCAAACTTCAAAAGAGAGCAATTCGTTATTTATTTGGTCTTAATGGCAGAGCTCATTGCGAATACTACTTTAAAAAAATATAAAATTCTTACGCTTCCTGCTTTGTTTATTTTAGAAACAACTTGTTTAATACGCAAATATCGAACCATATTTCCCGAAAGGCCACACCATGAGTACTCAACAAGAAATTCGAGTCAGGACATCTACCTTCCTTTTGCCTCCTCTGAATTAACAAAAAATTCTATTCTTTATAATTCCAAGAAGTTATACAATACACTCCCGCTACATCTTAAATTCATCCCTACATTTGCTAAATTTCGTGAAAAAACGAAAGATTACCTACTAGAAAGACCTTATTATTCTATAAATGAGTTTTGCGTGAATTAGATTTTATTTTTTCCTCCATTAATTTTCCTGGGCTTCATGTGCGGCCGTGAAAGTTTTTTATATTATATATATTTTTTATAATAGGTATAGGATTATCTTTTTGACGAATTAGTGATTTTTCGGATATACAGGAATTGCACAAAATTAAATACCAAGCTATCAATTTTAGTCATGTTTTGTTTACTTTTACTCCGTATTTTCAACTCTGCAGCACATGCGTATTGCCTGAGTCAAGTTCACCGACATGACCTTCCTTATTTCTTCAAACAGCACGCTTCGTTATAATGTATGTTTAATATTTTGATAACACTGGGTTTCTTTACCCTATGTTTTGTGTACTTCCTGTGGATATAGTTCAACTGCTTATGATGTTCTGTAATATAGTTTTTTTGTTAAATCGTGACCAATTTCAATTTGAAAATTGCTTGTTCTATTTTTATCGTATATATTATTGTATATATTAAGTTTTGTTTTGTTTTGTATTTGCCCTACTATGGTTAGTTTATTTATTTTAGTTAGCTTTGTCCATAAAATTTATTTGATTTTTTCTGTGGCAATAAAGCATACTTGACTTGACTTGACTTGACTGATTTATCAAAATATATAATACTTCTGTATACTGTTACTTTATTATCTTTACATAAAAGTTTTTTGTTTAACGATTTATTGATTATTGATTAAGAAATCTTACACAAATTCATTGGAGTTTGAAATCTATAGAAAGCCTTCAGCAACTGACAATGTTATCCCTTTTTCTTCTAACTTCTTATCACCTTTTCACAGACTTTTTAATATTCCTCTTTCCCCCAATGACTTTCAAAAAGAATTAAAAACTATATTTCAAATTTCTAAAAACAACGGATATTCTTTGAACCGGATCCGATAGGTTATAACCAATTTTAATTTTTATGGTTAGCTTTGGTTATTCGCCAAATTTCGGCTACTTTGAGCTAGTTTTAACTTACTTTTATTTTTTTAATTTATTCCGATTTAAAATACCCTTTTTGTGCTTTTGGTTACTTTTAGTTATTGTGGGTTAGATTGGGTTAGTCGTTCAATCAACTCTCGGTTAGTTTCAGTTAGCTTTAATTTATTTTTGTCATTTGAACCGATTCCTTCCTCAGAAACAGACTAACACGCTCTCTCACGTATATTACGTGATGTGCCAAATGTAGCATGCACTTTTTCGTGATTTGATACCCCATAATGGGAAAACAAAAACATTTCCAATGTTAAAAATATCCAACCCATTATTGACGGAAAAAAATTCCTCAAAACTATACTGTACTACGATTATCAGCCTTCCTCCTTCTTATCTAATCGAACAAAAACTGTGTAACGAGAATAACTGGATATAGCATACATCTTTAGGAAAAGCATTTAAACAACCCAGAGGCACACTATTGATTACAAACAAACAATGTCTTCACCTTTGTGCACGCCATATGCCATTTACCAAATGGTTTTCTCTTCTCACAAAGCACAATGTAGACGCCACGCCGCCGCCGTAACCTAGTTGTTTCAAATAAGACGCGACGTGATTGGGTAGATCTGATCATGTGACAAGATTTTGCAATGTCGGGTATAGATTTCGTATACGTATACTAGATACCGTTTAGATATCGCCTGTTGCAAAAATGCGCGTGATATGATTGGTAGATCTGATCACGTGATAAGATTTTGTAGTGTCGAGTATAGGTATACTGTATGCCATTTAGATGCAAAATTTAAACACGTGCTATATACGTTTTTGAAATTCAGTTCTTTTCATAATTTTTTTGATTGGAGCTTAAATTTATTCGATAATCGCAAAAACGGTTTGGTGAGGGCCCACCATGCTCTATGAGGCAGAACCATTCAAAAATTAAGCTTTTAATTGACTTAGTGGCAAAAACTGATTATTATATACATATAATATATGTTTCAGATATACGTTAAAAAGCAGTAAAATAATGTTTACTATAATAAACGTATATGTTACGAAGAACCGAAGATAAAGTCCTATAATATGCGTATATTATACGTTTCATATATAAACGTAATATGAAAAACCTATAATACGTTATACGTTTGAAATGCTATACGGTTTTTATACGAACAATACGTTTAATAAACGTATATACAGTGTTGCTTGGGTAGGTACAATCAAAAAATAAAAAAATTACATAAAACCAGAAGTTTTTAAAAATAAACTAAGTTTTTAAAAAATGTGTCGAAAATTAAAAAAGATAAATAAAATTCATTATGAAATTCATTATTATGAATTATAAATTCATGAAGATTAATTCATTATCAAAGCCCAATTGAGCTAGCTACGTTTTCCATTTAACCAATTTTTTATCTCTTATAGATACCAAATACTTTCCTATTCTTTTCGGACACGCTGTATGTGAAAAACCCAGGATTATGCTTCAATTTATCACTTGATAACATCAGAATATTTCAGCCTTCAAAGGGCATACTGGCCAAAATGACATCCAAAAATTGGTCACTATATCTCGGTCTATATGCAAGAACGCTTGGAGAAATGTATTGACATTTGTGTAATTTGTTTAGAATCCAAGTTAAATTCTGTAATTATGCGCATAATTTTCTTGTAAAATTTCACTGCTCTTTTTACTTCAATTCATTCATATTTATTTACATGCAATGCGGGCGGCTCGCGGCGCGGCTGCAAATAGTGAATACGCACCCGATTGCCGTTACCCGAACGACGTGAAGCGGAGTTCGGTTACGCAGTTGAGTGCGGGAAAGGCACTTTACGCATGAGTTCGTAACATTATTTTTTCTACGACCGCATTCAAATTTAAAAAGCATATTAGAAGGTCAAGGTAAAAGTTGACACTGTCAAATGATGTTGACATTCAGAATAGTCCCACAGAAGAAGACACAGTCAGATTATTCTCTCTGAAATGTCGCCTTTGATGTCTTTCAGACAAATTCCTTTAGCGTCGGCCATTTCTAAAAGGGAAATTCCAGGTCCGTATTACGCTTTTTCCAAATTTCGGAGACAGGTGGATATTCGCATTATTTTGTATTATTTATCATGTATTTGTCAGATACTATGGAAGTAGTATGGAAGTTTGTATATAAATTTATACCTAGATATGTTACAGCTAATATCCGAAATACATTATTCTGCATAAAACCTAAGCAAATTAGCAATTATGGATAATTGCTAACACACTTAATTATCGATATTAACCAAACATATTAGGCGTAAAAAGTTATAAAAATTATAAAATTGTTGTTGGATTCAACTGGGTCAGGTTGAGTTAGTTTCTCTAGTTGAATTACCGGAGCGCATATTATAAGACTTTATATTTAAGTTTGGTTACTATCGTTATTACATAAAACATAATTCCTGATCCATAATTCCTAAAATGCTTAGTTTTTATGCATCATAACGTATTTCGGGTATTAATGGTAACATAATATATTATATTGTATGTATACCTATACAAGGTTTTCCGCATATTTAGGCGCCCACCTAGAGAGTTTATTTCAAAAGATTCTGAAATCAAAAAGTGAGAAATAGAAAAGTTTCTTTTTTATTTTCTGTCAGGTATTTTTCTCAAAAAACTAAAATTGTTTCTTGAGATGTGAAATTCTGAGAAGTCTCCATTTTTAAAAATGTATAATTGCATATTTTTTTTTAAACTGTTTTTTCGCCGAAAACCTCGTTTCTCTACCTTTCTTTTATTTTTCCTTTATTTCGTTTTATAATACTGTAATTAACTTTCCAAACATTTTTTTAATTATTTTTTTTCTTATTTGGTTTTATAACATTTAGAACATCGCTTTACCAGAACTCCTTTGTCTGGCGCACTGCATCACTGTGGAACTCACTTCCAGGACATCTGTTTCCCACTAATTACAACCTACAAATATTCAAGAACCGTGTCAATCAACATCTTCGCACACACACCGTCGAGCGCCATAGGATCTCCCTTTAGTGTGTGTGCCACTGCCATAAAAAAAATAATACTTTTATTAACTTTCCGAGCATTTTTTTACGTTTTTTTTAAATTTTTTCCATTCTTCAAAAGCTTTAGTTCATTTTTTATAAAGCATTTTTTTCTTCCTATTTTTTCCATCCGCGACCTCGTAGATGAAATTTTTCGCCTTTTTCCGCCGAAAACCGCATTTCTCTAACTGTTTTATTATTTCGTTTTATGATACTTTTAGTAACTTTCCGAATTTTCTTTACCTTTATTCAATTTTTTCCCATTTTTTCGAAAAATTTTAGATATCCGGGGAGGTGGGGGGGGGGGGGTATAATTTCCACCCCCCACTGATGACCCCGTGACGGGATCATCCCATGTCAGATTTTCGATTCGAGGCTCCGTTGCAGAGATATCGGCATTTATTTCCCAAAATCCCCCCTTAAATTAGAGCTTCGGTCCCCCCATATGGTCAAAGTTAGCCCCTCATGAGGCGCACCTACCATAAAAACTTCAACCCCGCTCTCACGAAATCAATTATTTTAATTTTTTCTTCTTCCCGCTCTCCTGACCGAACGGTAGGGGGTACGGGGGTCCAGTTTTCGTCCAGGATCCTCATTTTACCCCGGCCACATGTCCTGAAAATGTCAACCCTTTAACTATACTGGAACATGCTTAATTAGAAGGGCTTTCACTTTGATAACCGCTTCACTTTGTTAAGCGTCTCATTTTTTTCTGACTTTACCCTCGCTAAAGAAGTTTCACTTCAAAAACTATTCCCCACAATAAATATCTGCAACTGGCACTTATAAGTATATGTAAACAAACCCATGCAACAAACCGTAAACCCCCGTCAAAGAGTAGAGAATCTCTACTTTTTGACCCCATATTAGCAGCTAATATCGTATCTAGTATCGCACAAAAGAAAAATGATCCAAACTATATCAGAATGTAATTTTTAATTTTTTATATAAAAAACCGAAAAAAATTATAATAAAAACCATGGAAAAATTAATTCTTCCATGGAAACCCACTTTTTTCACAGTACAAAACACGCAGCACGCAGGCACTGGTCAAATGTCATAATAAGCTTAAAGCGATGGTCGGGCGACACTGATTCCCCACAAATAATGGCTAATTTACGATGCGGGTCGAGGGTGCGCGTACTGACGAAAAATATTAGAAATGGAATTCCATTGTTTTTTTTTCTGTGATAGTGCCACAAGAATAATAAATAACCAGAAGCCAATCTTTCCTCGTTGCTACGCATTGGCTGCCGTGACCTTGCACTGGTCGATCCGCCGAAACTCACCAGTGACGGCGCTCATAGTCAGATAACAAGCGATGCATGTCTAAGATGCACCCTCTATTACACTCGCGAACAACCACCTAAAAAAAATCGATTTTTATGTAAATGGACTTTGCGCATCCGATTTTGGAGTTCGCCAGGCAATGCAGAATTGCGAAACTGGTCAAAATTGGCAATTTCTGAAAAATCTCAAATTTTATGTTATATTTTTAATTAATAATCTCTTACTTTAGTCTGATTGAATTAAAATTTTTAGGAGACTCAATTTGGACATTTGTTATCATGAGTGATATGAGATAAAGGCAAAAAAAAGTACGTGTCACCAGTTTTATTTTTTTTAAAGTTGGTGGCACGAAATTTCTTAAAAATGCAGCAACAAATACTCGATCGAGAAAAATTTTTTGCTTTTAGAGATAGATGTATTAGTAAGCGACAAAGTTGTAGCCAAAGAACCGAAAAAACTTTTTTATTTCGGTGATTTTTTGATAACTACTTTAGTTTTCAAGAAAACGATGCTGCAATAAAACACTTCGACGGCCGCGTCGCGACAGTTAGCTAAGTTGGCCTGTACTGTACTGTAGTAGCGTGCCGTATCCGTTGAGCGTTGGTTTTATGTTTCTGTCTCTCTTTGAACTCGCCATTAGCGAAAAAAAAAGCGAGAGAGACAGGGATAAGACCTGAACAAAATAACTGATTCGACCGGTCGCGTGAACGAAATATTTTTTAATGCTAGTATGATGAGTCCAAAGAGAGACAGAAACATTGAGCAAGTACGTTATAGATATCGGTCGTGATATTTGCTAAGCATAATGTATAGAGTATCTATTTGTTTGAATTGAAATATAACAAGAACTAGTACCAGGTATTTTTCTTTTATTTTATCCATAAGAAATAACAGGATTGACAGTAACATAACTAATAGGGTATATTAATTAAAAAAATAATATCTGAAAGAAATAGATACAAAAAATGATATTGTAATAGGTATAAAATATATAGGTAATATAAAAAACAAGAAGGAAAGTTTCTTTTAACAAAATAAACATTAAATTAAAGTGTATCCTTATTAAGAAAAAGTGAAACAAGTATTTAACTCATATTTTTTAATCTATTTTTATTAATTTGAAGTTTAGAAATACAAGTTGAGATATCTTATTAGCACTAAATCTAGAGGGTTTTTCAGTTACGTAGACCAGGTGAAAAACATTAATTTATTATATAGGTAAACAGAATTCAGAATTACTAATATACAGGGTGCTACAAATTCGAGTGCATGCATGGGGATCTCCGGAACTGTAAGAGATACGAAGTCGGTTAAATTAAGGCAAAGTTGCGCAATTTGAAGCCCAACAAGATGCAGTTTTGAAATTTGAAAAATTCCGAATAGTTCCGGAGATATTCGTAAAAAACCGAAAAACCAGCTATTTTATTTTTATTTCTTCCTCATTTTATTTGAAGAGATAATATAAAATAAATTTAACATTATCATTGCCACTTTTTCCCCTTTATAAAATGGCAGTGTCAAATTTTAAATCTGACGTTTCGTCTCCGGGGGCCCGGAGCTTCATTTTTTTAAATACGGACCTGGATTTTTTATTTAATTTTTTAGAAGCCTTTGGTCTCCCAAAACCAACGATGTATCACACTTATCAATATATCAACAAATCTAGATTTTCTCCATAAGAGATAATGTGTTAGACAGAGACGGGACGATCTTTCTGACCCGATTTCACTTATGAAAATATTTGTTACCGCTATCTCCCAAAATCAACGATGTATCACACTTGTCCAATAGCGGTAACAAAAATATTCTCATAAGCGAAATCGGGTCAGAAAAGATCGCCCCGTCTCTGTCTAACACATTATCTCTTATGGAAAAAATCTTGATTTGTTGATATATTGATAAGTGTGATACATCGTTGGTTTTGGGCGACTAATGGCTTCTAAAAAATTAAATAAAAAATCCAGGTCCGTATTTAAAAAAATGAAGTTGATGATGGGGGCCCGGACACGAAACGTCAGATTTAAAATTTAACACCGCCATTTTATAAAGGGGAAAAAGTGGCAATAATAATGTTAAATTTATTTTATATTATCTCTTCAAATAAAGTCAGGAAAAAATAAAAATAAAATAGCTGCTTTTCGTTTTTTTACGAAAAACTCGGGAACTATTCGGAATTTTTCAAATTTCAAAACTGCATCTTGTTAACCATCAAATTACGCAACTTTGCCTTAATTTAACCGACTTCGTATCTCTTACGGTTCCCGAGATCCCCATGCATGCACTCGAATTTGTAGCACCCTGTATACATTGAAAACGTTTTCAAATAGTTTCGCGTTTATAATAATAAACTGAACATATATCTTAGATAGAAAATGACTCAGAAATGCTAAAATACAAAATAAATACAATATCCTAAAGTGTAAGGTTAAAAAAAAATTATAAAACGTCTGGAGATATTGTCCCAAAACTCCTAAATAACCATTTTGGTAGAAATCGACCTAACGGTTTTGGAGAAAAGTCGTGTGACGGACAGACACACACACACACAGGGACACAATTTTGTTTTATTTTTTCAGAATTTAATGTTTTTTGCACTCTAGGATCCCCATAATACGTCGAGATTGGCAAAAAAAGTCGCGAGTAGCACATTACACGTGATAGAAGTGAATACTTTTCGATGTTATAAAAGCGAAAGAGTGTGAGAGAATCATGTATTAATCAATTTTAACAGATTTTGTGAGTTTTGGTTAGTCGTCTTATCAACTTTCGGATGGTTTTATTTAGTTTCAACTTATTTTACTTATTTAAGCCGGTTCCGACACATTATAATTAATTTTAATAGTTTTGGTTAGTCGTTGAAGCAACTTTCGGTTAGGTTGGCATAGTCTCAACTTATTTTAGTCATTTGAACCGGTTCCGATACATTATGAGAAATTTTAATAGATTTGGTTACTTTTGGTTAGTCGTTGAAACAACTTTCAGTCAGTTTCACTTAGGCTTAACTTATTTTAGTCATTTGAACTGGTTATAACAGATATATTGTAATCTACTAAAATGCATAAGCTACTAAACAAATATCACCCTGTC
>MU188959.1:20220-56630 GCA_016904865.1 Pissodes strobi | reverse complement strand
TACAGTATGACTCACTTTTCATGACTCCCCATAATAATCTTATTAATAATGCGATTTTGTAAAAATTTAGATGGAAAGAAGGTACTTTGCAAGAACTTTAAACAAGACAGGATGGTTCGATCTGCCGATTTTTTCACTGACAGCCACAAAGAATCCCCCTTTAGAGTAAGAAGCTCTGTATAAATCAGTGGTTATGAATTTCAGCGCCTCTGATGATTGGTCGCAGAACTAAATAAGGAGTTTTCGCAATTCAATAACGTTATATTTTACGTTACTGTAAAGGGTTATATACGCTATAGGACACAGGATTATTATAGCTATATCATTAGTTTTTTTTTATTGGGATGGATAGGAGCCCACTTCACTAATCTCATCATGGGAACACATTTTAAAATTGTTTTACGATATATAGAGTGGTTCAAAAAATTGTATTTGGGCTTACAGCACATCAAAGGTGTAAATAGGCCATTTTTCAACTGTAAATATTTCGAAAAGAATTGAAGATATGGCACAAGATATACTAAATTTGTTGGAATTTTATGAAGATTCCAAATATTAAAAAATATACAGGGTGATCCTTAAGAAAACTGTCGTTTGGTCTGCCACAATTTTTTGAACCACTCTATATATCGAAAAATAATTTTAAAATATATTCCCAATATGAGATTAGTAAAGTGGGCTCCTATACATCCCATTAAAAAAAAACAAATGATATAGCTATAATAATCCTGTGTCAAATTGTCAACTGATGTCAAAAAATACTAATTTTGGTCAACTGACAGTACTTAAATTTTATATTAGTGGATAGTTTTAGAAAAGTTAAGTCGGAAAATCGAAAACCGATTTTTAAAATCTTAAACCGTTTAGACTATACAGCACGTCAAAGGCGCAAATTGAAGGTATGATACATCAAGATGTATCAATTTTTATATTAAAAAACATACAGGGCATTCCACTTAACACAACCCAACTTTGATACGTTTCTTGTTGATGAGACCCTTGTATATTGTAAAAAACAATTTAGAAGCATCTCCAATCCATCCCATTTTTTTAAAACTCACATGATACATGCGTAATCGTCTAATAGTCCGTGTCATATGTATGAATAACCCTATATATTAAAATAACTAACTATTTAAATAACTTAACTAGTTATTTAAAATAACTGGTAAATATATTACTTTTCTCGAGCAAATAATACTGTTACTTTAATATTTAATGAATTTATTTTATATTAAAATGTGGCAATTGTTTAATTTTAGACACTTATATGCTAGAGAAAAATAATATTCAAAAAAACTGTCACTTTGTTAAAGTCTATATTGTTTTTTGTAAATAATAAACGCCAATATTTTCTGTTTAATATTATTTACTTTCAATTATCCAATGTTTTAAATTTTTTTATAGTACATATAATCATAATAGAGTACGACGGTGATTTTTACAAACTAATTTTCAAAATATAGGAAACATTTTAAAAAGGTCAGCTTTGCATCGTTGAAATTTTGGTGACGGTATATCTGAAAAAATACATTATTTATTAAAAAACAATAACTAATAGTAAAAATAATCAGTATAGCGCAAATTTATATTGTATAATGACACTATTAACGAACATTATATTTCCCATAGCATACACAGAGAGGAGAGGCGATAGCCTGTCAATCGATTTTGTATGCGTATGTCCATGCACAAAGGATATAATTGTCAAAATCAAAACACCATCAGCCGATTTCAGGTGATCAGATGTCATTGTCATTGGCTTAAAATACTTTGAAGCCTACAGGGTGGTTTCGAAAATGTGGTAGCATTGAATGGTCAATGGGGAACAGACAATTAAAATATTTTCAAAAATCTAACCCTTCCAGTTATACCAGAACCCGATGTCAGCTTGGTTCATTTAAATGAGACACCCTATATTTATTTATTTATAACGTTCTTTATTGACATAAATATCAAAGGGCCATTGACCGAAGTCCTTCAGCCTTTTACATACAATTTTATATATTATTTACAATTGGAAAAAAAAAGTGAAAAATATAAATAAACATATTATATAACTATTTACAGGATTGGATATTTTGAGTTTTGGTTGTGTAATATGTGATGATTTACTGTTGCAGATGTATGATGGATTGATATAATGATGTTTCTGGATAGACTCTTCTTCTGTTTGGAGGTATTTCTTTGTTGCATAGTCCATGCAGAACCTGTATATTAGATTCTTGGCTGGCAAATTTGGTACTCAAGTCTCTAAGTCTGGTTGTTATTGGTTCTACTTTTGTCAACTCGTAGAGTAGTTGGTTAGATGGATTATATAACGGATTTTGTGGGTGACGCATCTTGGTAATGGTCCGTAGAGTTGCTGTTTCGGCTACTTTTAGATGTTTAATTGCTGGTGGTCGACAGTTTAAGTAGATAGGATGGCAGTATTCTAGAATGGGTCGACATATTGACTGGTATATATGGGCTGCAGTTTTCAGTGATATTCCCTGTTGTTTATAGGTAAGACTTCGAAAGTGTTTTCCTCTTGTTACGCATTTGGTTTTGATTGTTCTTGTGTGGTAGTTAAAATTAAGTTTTTGGTCGATATTGATTCCCAAATATTTGGCTGATGGCTGTGGTTTTATGGCATGATTATTGATAATAATGGGTGGAGAATTTGGTTTAATGTGGTGGTTGAAAATTAAGAACTGGGATTTTATGGGGTTAGGTTTCAATCGCCATTGGTTAAACCAGGTCATAGTTTTATCCATTAGAAGCTGCAGGGAATTTAACGTGGATGTGATGTTTGAATTGTGAGTAACAAGAGCAGTGTCGTCAGCAAATTGGAGGATATATGATTTGGGATCAAAAAACTTAGAGTCATCTTGGAAATAGTTGTATATGTCATGGCAGTAAATATTATAGAGAAGGGGGGATAGCGGGGAGCCCTGAGGTACCCCCTGATAAGGTATAAAACATCCCGACAAGTTTTTATGGATCTTTATTTGAAGTTGTCGTTCTTGTAGGTAGTTATTAATTAATACTATCAGGTAGTGTGGACAATCAAGTTTCCAAAGTTTAAGAAGCAATCCAGAGTGCCATACACTGTCGAACGCTTTGTTTATGTCCAAAAAAACCGCGGCACTTAGATGACCTGCAAGCTTTGCTGTTTGAACATTTGACGCCAGAATTGAAACTGGTAGTGTGGTGGAACGTCTTTGTTTGAATCCAAACTGATATATTGGAATGTATTCTCCTAAATGTTGTTGTAGTCGTTCTTTTATAATGATTTCCAAGGTCTTGCCGAGCACTGGTAAAAGTGTAATTGGTCGAAAATTATTTACTTGGGAATGGTCTGAGTTGGGTTTGGGGATAGTTATTATTTGTCCCTTTTTCCAGATTGATGGAAATATTTGTTGCTTAAGACAAAAGTTAAATATTTCTATAATTTTCAGGTGGGTATTATGTTCAAGAGATCTTAATATTCTTTTTGTGACATAGTCATACCCTGGAGATGTTGATTTACCTAAGCTAATTATTCTAAAATATGTGGCTTCATCTATTTCTTCGACTTCTTCTTCTCTTCTAGTTTCGAAAAACAACTCGGCCCACCTTGTCACGCTTAGAAGGTTTTCTTCACTATATTGTTGGTCATCGTCAAAGGTATAAGCTTGGCGAAAATAATCTGCAAAAACATCAGCTTTTTTCTTGTCATCCGTTATGTCTTGTCCATTAACTTTTAATGTGGGTATCGTAGTTCGTGGTTTGTATTTAGTTACTCTATTTATCTGGTGCCAGTAGTTTTTTCCGTCCTGTTGATTTATGTCATTGCAGGTTGCAATCCATTTGCTTTCTCGATACTGTTTAATCATATTCTGGATGTTCTTATTAAACTCATTTAGATGCCTCTTAAATTGTGGATTTTTATTTTCTAAATATTCTCTGTACATTTTTCTTTTTGTTTTTATAAGTCTTATAATATAAGGGGGTAATTCGTAGATGTAATGTGTAATTTTTGTTTTTGGTGACTCTTCTAGAACTGTTTTTGATAGCATATCATTAAAATCTTCAATAAATGTTTCTGAAATTGATGTGTTTCTGTTTTTCAGTAAAAATGCACTAAGTTTTTGGTTCAAATTTGTTGTGTTGCACTTATTGGTATTAATCTTGTAAAGTTGTTCGTCTAAAATTGTTTTTTTGAGATCTATTACTATTTCAAAACCCAGGTGATCCGATCCAATGTCTGTAACAGTCTGGATACTTATAATGTTATTATCCAAATTTTCCGTGTATAAAATCAGATCAGGGGTTGAATCAGGATTATTGCTCATTATGAATGTAGGTGGTGTAACTGCCTTCTTAAAAGTTGAGTTATCCAAAAAAGTCTTAATTTGTTTTAGTTTTGCCTTATTAACGTTGAAGTCTCCCACAATGATGGAATATTTGTATAAGGCTGCTTTTGTGAAAATTGTTTCATCAATTAGGGCAGTTGGGTGAATATAGCACAGAAAAAGATGTAGATAATCATCTAAAAACGGAACTGCAAAATGGGTGGCTTCATTAAGAACGTTATTAATTGCCGGCGGATTTCCTTTGCGCATTCTAAATTTAGGATCTATTTGGACCAAACTACCTCCTCTGACATTTAAGTTAACTATATGTCCATTTCGTTGTATGGTGTTCCAGTTTCTATAGTTTGTGTTGCTGTCGGCTTTAGTTTTTGTTTCTACAAACATCGTGCAATTTATTTTACGTTCCTGAATTGTGTAATTTATTATATGTTTTTTAGGTATGTAGCTGTTTAAGTTTGCATATAATATATTAAGTGTTTGAGACATTTACTTGTTTTCCTGTAGTTGGTTCTGTTGGAGCTATCTCGTTAGGGTTATCTAAATCAAACATTAATATGTATAAGCGGTTACCTGAAAAATTTGCACATGTGTCAATGTTGTAGAGTGTTTTAAACCTTTTCCTTAATTTGTTTATGAGTGCATCTCTGTCAATATTTTTTTCTTTGTTGATTTTTGTTATGTATGTATTTACTATTAAATCATGTATTGTTATTGGACTATGTATTCTAGAATTTTTGGTCACTGAATCATCTATTTCTGCAGATCTTTTGTTGAGGGTTTTAATTTGTGTGTTGGGTATACCTTCTATTGGCTTCACTGGTCTTTTGGGACATTTTAAAGACCACGCACCATGGTCTTCTGCTCCACAAGCAGTACATCTTGGCGGCAGCTGTGTTGAACATTTAAGTTGATGATGAAGTCCATTACACTTGCTACATTTTATTTCTTCTTTGCATTCTTCGGTGGTATGTGTGAATTGGTTGCAACGCGAGCATGGCTGCGGAATGGGAGCAGGTGGAGAGCTCGGGTAGACTGGATAGTGTTGGTGTTTATAGAAAAATCCTTCGTTTAATAGTTTCTCGAAAGATGTAACACATCCAGTAATTATGCGTATCATAAAGGTTGGCTTGCCTGTAGCACGAGATATGATCCTTTTGCAATATCTATGTGACATTTTAATGTTTGTTAACTGTTGGCTTATTTCAGTATCTTTTAGTTCTTGTTCAACATTTCCGATGACCACTGAATACGAGTTAATCAATGTTGGATTTTGTTGGAGTGCTGGTGATATTGATGGTTGTGTAGTCTGGTATTTTGTTATTAAATTTAAGCTTACAAGCTTTTTTAAGGTTGATAACAATATGTTTTTTTCTAAGTTGGATTTTAATAAAAGGCCCATTTTTGTTTTTATAATGACTTCATCTGAGTTGGGGTGCTCTTTTTCCCAAGCATCTGATATTGTCAGTCTATTTATGTTCTGTGTGGGTTCCAAATAAAAAAGTTGTTTATATTTCTTTGTTGTGATTTCTTTCCATTTTGCAGAATAGTTTTTGTTTATTTTAAGTGCACTTGTACTTCTTGATTGTTGTTGTTGATTTGCATTAAATGTGGCCATATTTTTTGTTGGTGATCCTTTTTTGTATTTCTTAAGTTCTTTTTTGGATGAATGTTTTTTCCGTTTTGATTTAACGGTCTGAAAACCTTCACTGTCGGAGTCGCTTGATGTTTCTACCTCACTGTCGCCCATTTTCCCGCTCGCGATTTTTTTTGAGAAGAATTCCTCAAAATTCGCGGCGGAGATGTTTTCCAAAGATAGGAATGTGCGAATATTGATTTTATTTTATTTATATTTATAGACTTTAAAGGTATTTAGATAAAGTAAACACTTCTTATCAGACAATTTTTTGCTGGTGTCTGAACCGGCCGGCAGTCAGATGAGAACTGAGACACCCTATATAGTATTACTATTTTTTTAAATCTACGTAAAATAAAAAAAAATTGATGTACCGTATGCTATATTTTGGTTCACTGTTTTCGACATATAAACAATGAACAATGACCTTTTTCTTGACTTTCGTAGGTAATACAGCCAAATCTATTTAACACAGAGGGAAACGGTTTTCACTTTCCTATCTCAACTCTAAGTCAAGAAAAAGGCTATTTTCAACTGTTTTTTTTCCAAATCAGTTGAACCAAAGTATAGCATATAAATTATATGCTAATACATCAAATTTCTTGTAACTACGTAAAATTTACTATTATATAGGGTCTCTCATTTAAAGCAACCAAGTTGACATCCACTTCTGGTCGAGTACTAAACTGTTTCAAATATTTTAGTCGTATGTTCCCCACCGACCAAATTTTAAAAATTCTACAAACTATAGTATTTCCTATATCGATTGAAGCCATTCCTGGGGAACAACCCTGTAAATCTTACAAAAACCTGTATTCCTAGGGATAGAAGTTTTTATCGAGTTAGCCTTGTTATACTAAAAAAATTAAAATATATTATTTTTTTATTCAGTTTGTTTGCTTCATATAAGTGTAATGGGACTTGCAATCAAAACTGTTCAATATGTAGGTATATATAATATAATCTCTCCTAGTTTTGTCTATTGAATAATATGTTTTGTTTTTTTTACATTTATAATGATTTATTTAGCTGTTAGGTTTTTATTACAGCTTTGTCAATGAGACTTTTATGTACTTCTGACAATAAAGCATATTTGAGTTTGAGTTTAACCGAACTGATTTAAATACTTTAAATGTAAAGAAACGTAGGGATAATAACGATATCTATATATACTTTCCTAGCCATTATCATTATTAATATAATAAATCTTTGAAGAATATACATACCCTCCTTGATATCCTCCATAGTAACGTCCAGGATTTGTATAGTTTCTACTTCAGTTCTTGGTTTCAGGAAATTTTGTGGTTCACACAGTTGTACGTCATCTGTAAAACAATGTATTGTCTAGTTTACTGCTAAATAACTAAAAAGTGGCATTAGAAATTAATCCCCTAAGCTAAGCAGCCAGTCCTGAACTAATTGTTATGAAGTAAAATAGTTATATGTACAGTGACTTTATACAAGACAGTGGCGATAATAAAGCCTAAGCCCAACCTATCCACCCTTAATCATCAAAATTAAATTACTCTTTCTCTGTACTCCATAACGAATAATTAATTGATTTTTTTATATTGTGACAGTCTGAGATACTATCAAAGAGTACAATATTTTTTTAAACTGATATTTTGTCGGGACACACTTTCAACAATGACCGCGCATTGCCGCCACGGTCCCTGGTCCCTATAAAGCAATATTTCATTACTATAAAGGAACTGTAGTTTTATGTAAAAATTAGTTCTGCTTACCTTTTAAAGAATATCCTGGAAGAAGGAGAGAAGGTATAGTACCACGTTTTAAGCCTCGTTTGCTTCCTTCAGGCTCAAATTCTTGAGGCAAAAAATGCAGATAACAAACCCTACGGTTTTCATATAGGTACTTTAGTGTATGGCAACTTTGTTAACTCGGGGTTTTCTATTAAGTACATCTAGCCACCGCCAAGCCAAAAACATTTCCTTTTTGTTGGGAAAGCGGTACATGGATCCACTTGCTGTTTTGCGCCCTGGTACACAACATTTTTTGCCGTATCTCTTTACTTCACCCGCACAAAACATGCTGTAGCTGTAGCAAATGAGTTTAATAACGCAATCCACTTTCAATTATCACAAGAATATAGCACCAGAGAGAAATTAATAACTAAACTAAAGTCTCTGTATCGCACAAACAAAAGTCACAAAACAAAATGTCGGTATATATCGCACACGAAGACAGATAGGAACACGAAAGGTTATGAATAAAGGAAATTTTCAAGTTAAGAAGGTCCTCTAGCCCCCTCTTTATTTCGAATCAAAAAGTAAACTAGTTGTAAAATCGATAATAACATAGGTTCCTAGTGCAAGTAGAGCAGTTCGCTGTATCGTCGGTAATATTTCAATGAACGGTGGCGCCTCTATTACTCGGTCGCAAAAGCTTTTAATGTTTTAGTCGCTCCATTTGGCTTAAAACTCTAAAGGGGGATTCTTTGTGCTGACAGCTGCTTTTTTGTGACGTAGCCAAAGAGTACTTATTAAAGAGTGGACAGCGCTTTGATCCCTGCGCGGATGCCGCCGTGACCTCGTCCCTTTAAACCGGTGGCGCACCGTTGCCAAGAGTAATAGTTTCTCTTACAAGCAATGCTGCCTTTTACCTTTCAATTTATTAAAAAAGCGAATATGGCCCAGATGAATGAATTGATTAGAGGTATGTTTTTTAGTTGTATAGATCGAAAGACATCAATAAATGCAAAACAGGTTCTATCTACCGTGTTTTATAAACGTAAAATGTATAATTATTTTTTTTATTAATTTAAATACCTTTAAACAAGAAAATATTAGGTTTCATATTTTAATTTGAAATTTTACAAAAAAGCACAGATGAGATCGTGTTATTAAAATTAAAAGTGATACTTTTTTGTTGGGCGTATTTTGAAAACTTTAGGAATCTTAGAATTTTTGAAAAAATTATGGAAAATATGAAGAATTTAAAAAAATGTTATCCTTCATCTTCATATTTTTGTTCTTTCGTATTCGTAATTAAGATTTATTTTCATTTCGTATTTTTATTACTTATAATAAATAATAGCTTTGCTATTGCTTATGCGGGAATGGAAAAGAACTCTGACGTGATCTATTTAGATAAAATAAAACTTAGGAGAACTATACAACAAGCATTTATTATGTTAATATAAACCAGTAAGTTGAAAAATATACATAAAGTTAGAGAGTTATTCTGCTCAAATTAAAGCTATTACAAAAACTAACAGGAAGGTACCTATTTATTAGTATATTCTATAACAAATATTCAGTAATGAATAATCCACGAGCGTTTTTCTCTGAGCCCCGTCGAAAGGCTGTGACTTAGCAAAAATGCATTTTAGCAGTATTTTTTTCAACACCATGTATAAAGTTAATAGTGTAAACCAGTTTAACGCGTTTAACACGTTTAATTTTGTCTAAGATGAGCATGTAAAAATAGTGTAAATCTTTTTTGCACTTTCAACTTTATAGCAATTACAGGATCCTTATGAAAATAATTCCACATTCTAGAATTCTAATTAGTTATATTTATCATGAGTAACCCTATGAATACTTTTTTTAGTTTTGGAGAACATAATATAGATCATAGTACGACATAACATAGACCATGTATGCCAGAAGAATTGTAAACTCGGATAATAAAAGTAGAACTGTGTTGTCTATATGTCATGAGGTAACAGAAAGGTCAACAAAAAATGTGGAATGTCACATAAAAGGTGATCCACAAAAAATAGCAGATGATATGAATCAGCATCTATTAAATGTAATACCTGAGCTTCTAAAGGGCTTAAATGGTATTACTTTTGCCTGTGACATACCAGAAAACACGCAATCAATGTACCTTAGACCATTGACGATAGGTGAATTGCTGTCACTTGCTAAAAAGCTTAGGAATAAGTATAGTAGTGATGAGGATGAGATTCCTGCTAGTATCGTTAAATTGTGTATTCCAGAAGTGGCAGATGTCTTATGCCATATAATCAACAATTCAATGAAGTATGGAGTTTTTCCAGACCAACTTAATTTCTCGCTTATCAAGCCCATACGTAAGAAGGATTCACATGATGATTTTGACAACTATCGGCCTATAAGCTTATTACCCAGTTTCTCAAAACTTTTTGAAGTGGTCATTTGCTCGCGAAGTTTGGCTTTCGCGAATGAACGTCACATTTTTGTAGCACCATGGATATTTGGCAGGTAGATCAACAACGACTGCGGTTTTTCAGTGTACCCAAGCAATATTAAGAAGTTTAGAGGACAATGATTTATCATTGGGAATGTTCTTAGACCTTTCAAAGGCGTATGATTGTATAGATCACGATATATTGATTTTGAAACTGGAAAGATATGACATCCGTGGCTCTGCAAAGAAGCTTGTTAGATCATACCTGGCAGATAGACATCAGTGTGTGATGATAAGCAGTAATAGTATCACTTATAGGTCGAACATTGAATCGAATAACCTTGGAGTACCCCAGGGCAGCATATTGGGGTCGATTTTATTTATACTGGATGTAAATTACCTAAGTACCATATTAAATCATATCCCGTGAAATTGCTCTTTGACAAACTATGCAGATGATACCAATGTGCTGATTGCGGATTCAAATTTTACTGAATTGACAATCAATGCTGGTAGGGCATTTCAGGAAGTCAGCAGATGGTTTACACAAAATAAATTAATTGTTAACAAAAATAAAACCAGTGTAATTTTGTTTCGAACAAGGCAGCATCAAATAAACTTTCCTGATACCATAAGGATTGTTGATAAGGATCTACCCTTAGCGGGCCATACTAAATTCTTGGGAATTCATATAGATGAATTTCTAGATTGGAACGAGCACAGTTGTTAGTTGGGATTGAATCTAAGTAAAGTGGAGTATAGTATGAGGATATTAGGCAGATATGTGGGCAGAGAAACACTAAAAATGGTTTATCATTCAAATTTTGAATCACTAATAAGATACGGAATCATTTTCTGGGGGTGTAGTTCGGATTTGCAACGAATATTTGTAATTCAGAAGCGTACAATAACTAACATAACCAATATGAAGTTTGATGATACTTGTAGGGGAACTTTTAGCCCACTGAAAATAATGACTATTTATGGTCTGTACGTTTATGAATGTTTAACGTTTATGTTTAAGAATAGGAATTATTTCCATTTGATGTTAAAAATCATGATTATAATACAAGAAGTTAAAATATAATGTATCCCGTGCATAGGCTATCGCTAACAGAAAAGAGTCCGTTTATGTATGCTTAAAACTATATAATGAGTTGCCCGACACAATGAAAGAAATGAGTATAGATAGACTTAAAAAAACCTTAAAATCTCTAATTGTTAACATGGAACCCTACTCTTTAAATGAGTTTTTTGAATGTAATTTTTAAACTTAGAGGTGAGTGTGTGACGTAATTTTATTTTATGTGATTTTGTAGCATTGTACTGTGGTTTACTATATAATGTGTGCAGCCGTAACATAATGTGAAATAAAGAAGATTTTATTATTATTATAGACGGATATAAGTAGGTACTCTTTGTACGGACTGTAACAAGTTTGAAATGGCTATTCCAGACTTGTTACAGAATATACTATTACAATATAGGAGTATGTTAAAGAAATTTAAAGATATTACCAATTCATCAGGATATTCAGCTTTCTATTTCTCTTGGGTGTTACTTTAAATGCTGCATTGTTATTTTTTAATAAATAGTAAATTCTTAATCTAATGTACAATTTTAGTAAATAATTAATTGGAAAGCTAGAACATGGATGTGTAAACTTAATTAATAATAATTTATTGTACATACTATTGCCTGGATTTTGATGTAAATATGCTTCTATATTTTCTAGAAAACATCTCTCTAGTGAATATATGAAATTATAAAAACTCTCATGGGGTGTTTGTAAAGAACCGAACGTAGTCTCACTTACATCGTATGCTTTGTAATGTACAAATAAATTACTAGCATCAAGTTTATCATTTTCTTTAGCAAAAACTAGGCATATATCACATGAATGGATTTTCAGGCACTTATTTATCAAATACCCACAGACATATTTAAAAGCATTTTGCTCAGGTAAACATAAATCCCTATAGTTATAACCCTCTACGCGAAAGTGATTAATAATTATTATACTCTGGGGAAAGACCTGTTGGCAACCTTCAACACTTAATTCCCATGGATTTTTTTTAGAAAAATCTGCCAGTTCAGTTAAAAGAGCATCGAAGTCCTCAGTGCAATTCATGGTCTCCGCATGGGTGTAGTTCAAAATAAATAGTTTTCGAAACGCTCTTGTAAACTGAATTGGTGTGGGATTTGGCGCGTTCCCACTTTGTTGTCGAACTGTACCAAAGAAATTATCAACACAATCTTGGTTTAGTCGTCTAGTCAGTAGGTACTTGAATCCCATGCTTTTCACCAAATCCCATAAATTTAAAAGAGAACAGATTGAAATTTTCCAACAATTTAAGAATTTAACCGATATTTCTTTATTTTTTTGTGGATTGAAAATAACCAGATTATTAAGGAAAACTAAAGTATCTCTCAAAAATTTTACTTGGTACTCTGCACCTTTAAACCCCGATTCATTGGTTTTCTGCTAATATTACTAGAAGAATTAAAATGGTCAAATAATTTGTCAAACCTAGAAATTAATTCAACCGTTCCCATTGCCTGAGATGGAAGACCACCCAACTTAACATAAGTTTCAAGTCCAGCTGCTACCGTGTTACTAACAATTTGTGTTGCTAATTTGACTTTCATTTTTTGAAAATTTGTGGGACAAATACGAGATTCCGTAAGTTTAGGAGCCAATTTATTAGTGAAATTACTATCTTTTTCATAAAATAATTTAATATCGTTCCACGATGCTGTTTTAGTCTCCCATTTAATATCGTTATTTAGTAAATTATTTCTAACTGCTTTTATTAAATGGGGCGGGTCAAAATAGTAAAACATTTCTTAATTACCTAGAATAAATTTTGTGTTGGTAGGAGTCACTCTCAAGTTGTTTGCCAGTTCTATACAATTAGAACCCATATCACTTATAAGAGCAACTACCCGTAAACCAGTGCGTTTCAGTTCAACAACTATTTTCTCGAGGAGATCCTTCATTTCAGTAGCGTTGTAACTTGAAGGAGACAGTGTGTAAGCGATTGGTTGCTTCCCGGAGGACTTGACGCCTCTTACCATTACAACTGTTGCAGATGAAGCTGGCCTGACCCCTCGAGTCTCTCCGTTGTCTTCCAATCCAATCACTGTGTCGGTTCCATAATTATAAAACAAATTTGCTTTAATTGACAATTCGTCCAAACATAAGACACAAACTTTGTCTTGCTCTTGCATTCTATCTACTTTCAGCTTTAGCAAATTAAATAGCGAATGATTGACCCCACTGGAAAATCGTACATTTTCTATAAACCTACGCAATGACCGTGTGGCAGGTAAACAAAACGTTTTGCTAAGCTGTTTATAGCATTTCGGGCTCAAAAAATATAACGTCAATGCAAATTGCTTGAAATGATCGCTGTATCTTTTTCCATGTTCACTTCTTTTTAACAGATCGACTTGACTTTTTACAATTTCAGACAATTCTTTGTTTAAAAATATGTCACACATATTTTTAAAATCGGACTCTCTTGAATCATTAGCTGTTTTGGTCAACATTGATTTAATTTCAGACTTCAATTTAAGATTCTCTGCCTGAAGTGATTCCAATTTATCGTTCAGTTTTACCTTTCGAGGACTATTCGCAGATAAAGTACTCGATGTCTGGGTTTCTGCTGGTGAAAGTTGTGGAACGGGTACTCGTTGTACTGGTGGTAAAACTACAACTTCTGAGAGGATTTTAATACTTTTCGTCACAGTTGTATCTTCTTCTAAAGGCCTTTTTTGAGTTATCGAAGGACCAAATGAAGTGCTTGGCTCATCTGTAAAAAGAGAATAGAAGTTAAAAATCTTCATTGCAGAAATGTTCCAGCAAATGTAGTGAATTTTATGATCGGACAGTTAGATGCATTGAATGAGAAAGTGGACATACTCTTGTACAATTTTTATATCTTTTGACCTACCCTGTATGCTGTTTGGCTTGCACTCATTCTAAGTGCACATCATATGAGTGTCAAACATGCACTTTCGGCAATATTTGTATTTTGGTTGTGCAATTAGTAAAAAAAAATCCCATATGTTGCACACCTACATGACCACACTATATATGAATTTAATTTAACTTTTTCATTGAATTTATATTAATCGCATAATAATTATACAAAACCATTTATTATTTTATTATGTAAGGTCAAAATAGTTTTTATTTAATTAATAGAGTATTAATCAGTGTAAAAACTGGTCGTTACGTGAAGTAAAACATTTACAACATGCACTATTTTTTTTTTCATTTTTTAAAATAGGTGGAAGCCAAAATACCATAAGTATGGCCTAAAATAAATTAAAAAAAGTTAACATTGATTTCGATTTACTACATACTAACTTTATGCATTTGACTAAAAATTATAGTCCTTTTTAACACACGAACCTGTTACTAAAACTTCTATATTTTGAAAACGAAGGCACAGATGAAAACAAACAAAAATCGAAAACCGAGGACTTACCAGTTATTAGAAAAATGTTTTCTTCAAATTTGATAGGTTCTGCTAATCCAAGCAAGTGAGTCTTTTCGACCGGGTTCATATACATGTCATCTTCAAAATGATCACTACATACTCGATAATTGCGGAATGTTTGAAGATTTATATATCCACTAGGATCTAACAGGTCCTTTCTACCGATAGATTCTATC
The DNA here is from genome assembly GCA_016904865.1 of Pissodes strobi. NCBI lineage: Eukaryota > Metazoa > Arthropoda > Insecta > Coleoptera > Curculionidae > Pissodes > Pissodes strobi. Next base: position 41,842 of record MU188959.1, on the reverse strand, counting down.
CATCTACGACACCTTAAAAAATAAAACAAAAACCTAATTAGGTAGGTATCTTCTTGAGTTAGGTTACTTTTTCTGCTAAGAAAATATATTTTTGTATTCGTTAAATCAAAACCAATTTATTAAAATATTTGCATCAGCAAAAAAAAACTGGGACATTCAAGGTCATTTAAAAAATTTAAACTGACAGAAAATAGGAGGTGAACAGACATTAATATTTTGACGTCTAATTGAACCGTCCCCCTGTAATTTCTCTTTGGCCAGAAGAACTGTATTTTAGCTTATTCGTAATTCATCTGCGATGGTTCGTATTGCTTCACCATCTAATATTTGTGTTATTAAAATGGCTTTTTGATTTTCGGTTAATCACGGCATAATTTTTTGAAATTATTATTATGTCACTTAGATTAAAACACAAGGGACATGTTTCAAATTATCTGTTATAATTGACATTAAATAACAAAAAATTAAGCTTAAATTTTATGACATGAGCTTGAATGTCCCTGTATTTTTTTGCCGATGACCGTACATCCTTTTTTAATGTAGCTCTACTAATAAAAAGGGCCTCAATTCAATTTACTCTTTGGTAGAGAGGTAAGTATTGTTAATAATAGAGGGAATAAACACAAACAAAATCCTCGTTTTGACTTACTTATTATCGAGCTTATTACGGTATGCATAAAAAAATACACACTGGTTTTTAAGCATACATGTATTTTTTTAAATTGTAGGTATCAAAAATGGCTTTAGTAAATATGCTGTATTACCCATGTCTCAACAAATTTAATTATAAACCTTCATAATATGTCTGTTTTAGGTTTTCTCTGACGACATAACATATGGTAATTTCAAATATACCCTAATTATAATACAAAGGATAGCTTACTTAAAAGGCCCCTAATAAAATGGCCACCTTGTACTTATTAAAATTCTAGCTAATTGCTATATTCATTGCCATATTCCATTCATTTTGCTTAGAAGAAAATGTTTATCTAGTATGGTCAGTGTAGTTACAGGAAATAAGAATTAGGTATTACCTAAGTATACCTTACTACCAAGTACAACAATAATTAATTATTCTTCCCTGTCTTTTACTTTTCTTACATAATATACGTAGTAACAATAATGACTACTTACATAGCTTCGTTTTTGGGCATTCTAAAGAACTTAATCTTACTTCCACTGGCACGGCACTTGTAAAAAGTATTTTTGCAGTTTTTATACATACACTTAACACTCCCAGACGACTGATTTACATATCTACCACTATTAGAACTTTCCATATTTCAAAAATACTACTATAAATAATAAAAACGACTAAATATTTGATAATACGCAAGCACGGGAAATAAAGATATCGTTATTTCGAAGAATGAAAATGACCACAATGGCGACGCGAAGTAAACAACAGATGAATGTCAGAATCATTAAACTGAACAGCTCTTTCGTCAAGCAGGCGCTGTGTATCCGGGACCTTTAAACGGGTGGCTCTTACATCTCTTTCGCGCAATCGTTTCTCTCTCTTACTGGCCAATCTGTAATAATCTAATCTGTGACGTAGCCACGCGCGAAAGGCTTAACGTACATATGGCAAAGTCGTACGAGCAAGGCTATTTTTCTTGTTTAGAGTTTATAAAAAAGGGTTTAAACTCAAAATTTGAAATGGATAGTAAAACTAAACTATTTCTTATGAAATTACCAAGGTTTTTTTTTATTAATGAAGAATGGAAAATATTTTTTACAAGCTTTTTGTTTTTGAATTCTAACAAACCTGGATAAGCCAAAAGTAAATAGAAGACGGGGGATTATCAAATCTTGTATGAAAAATATCCTTAAGAGTATGAATAATAGGAGCTTATTAGAGAAAAATAGACAACAATAAAATAAAATCTGACTACTCTTTTATACAGTGTGGGCCAAAAACGTATGCATATTTGGAAAAGCCTAATAATTGCTTCTCAGAAAATGTTATTCTATATGGAAGCTAGTGCATAAATAAAAATAATTTTAACCATACAAAAACTCAGATACACGGTGCGCAAAAAATAAAAATATGTTACTTTCTAAAACATATATTTTTTAAGACCGCAGATGTGAAACACAAGTGAGAAAGCTGTAAGTTTATCCATATGAGATACAGGCTTCTTTCCTGTTCTGTGGATACCTGGACGATTTAGAAAAAGCTGGTACAAATCTTAAAACATTCTATTTTTGACACTATTAGTTTAATGGTCTACACTCTACACTGTATGATAATATTAGGGTTAGCTATTATATAATATAAACGGAGTAACACAGGGTTCTATCCGAGTATAAAGGTCGACCTTTATACTCGGGTTCTATCTCAAGACCAGTGCTGTTCAACTTGTTTGTGAATGACCTTACATAAGATGTATCTGAAAAAGATCATAATCTACGCAGATGGCACATGTTATTGGTGATTGGAACTATGAAAATTTAAAAACTGAAACAGAGAAAGCAATCAGCGATTTGGCACACTGCTATAATGCAAATAAATTAACTCAACCTTGATACAACAAATTATATTTTATTCAAGAAACAGAACATCACACACATACATCAAATATACACCTTAATCCTAAAACCACTCTGAGCAACCTGAGATCAAAATCCCTGGACTCACTATTGATAAAGAACTTCAGTACTCTATGCATCTATTGCAACAAGTTACATCACCCACAGTGCTTCAAATATATATATATTTATCTATGCTTCAAATAGTAAGTATGCTTTGGTTACTTTCACTCTAAAATGTGCTACGCAATTCACTTCTGGAGAGGTGAGAGTGGAATAATGAATATATAAGCTACAACTAAGAACTTCAAGTAAACAGTATTTTTTAAGTAACAATATAATAACCCTCACATCTTGTTACTTATATAAAATTTTGCAAATGATACACAATAGGATTAAAAGAAGCATCTTCTTTCTCTATTTCATCCAAAGCTGTTTCTATGTCTTCAGCTTTGTGCTATCAGCTTCATCATCATAGTCCGGCTGCTCTAAAACTATTTGAATTTCGGTTCTTACAACATGTTTTAAGAAAACTGGATCAGCACTGTGAGCTTACTAACGAAAATAATTCCTATAATCTCCGTAAAGATCTCATTATTTGGCCTATCTTTACCATTTCAACTAAATTGATAAAAAGTACCTATTACATCGGTATTACCATATACAACCTTCTTCCCACAAACATCAAATATACCTACTAGTATAAATCCATTTAAGAGTGGTGAAAAAAATATTACTGCAAGGCGCTTATTATAGTCTGCACAAATTTGAGTCTCATCTCCAACAGTATTGTATGTTCATATGCACAGTATATGTTCCACAATTTCAATATTAACTGTATTGCTAAATTCTACGTCTTCAATATACAACATAAATTATATAAGTTACCTTATATCATATTTTATACATACTGTCTAAAGCATCTTAACTATATTATACATTTACTACTGAGCCTGAGTTAACTTTTATATTATAAACTGTCTAAAGCCTCTTAACATTCTTAACTATACATATTATACATTTACTCTTAAGTAATTAACTTTTATATTTTATATATACTGTTTAAAGCATAAATATGCGAAAATGGGCAATACACCATTATTATATTTATTATTATTAAATAGTAGTGGAAAAATTTTACACCATACAAAAATCATTGAATTTTAAAAATTGTTCACGGAAAGTCAAAAGTACAAAATTTCCTATATATCAGTAAAACTAAATTATATTGTTACTTCCATGTGGTGCAAACTTTAGCCAAGAATAAAAAATAATCACAAAATGATCTGAACAAATCCTGCTAGTGTCAGGGTTGAATTTATCCTGTCTACTACAGCGGCTAATCCATTCCTTTCTTACACTTTGGGACACCATATCCTTTGGTTTGGGAAGCACATGTAAAATAATTTTTCTTTCACCACTTTGCTTAATAGAATAAGTGTTGTTATAGCCAAAACCAGCACAGCTTGATCCTGATCTTGACATAATGGTATCTGAAACACATATGAATCGTTTATTTGAGAAAGGAACTAACTAACATTTTGTGCAATTTTGATTTTTACTACTTTTCGTTTACTTTTTGAATTTGAATTTTGAATCGATTCATTAATCAGCATATTCAATAATTTTCTTTAAATGATACTCATTACAGCAACAAAATCTACCAATGTCACACTATAAGCAATGCCATAATTATATGATAATCAATGCCTTAATCATGTGATAACCTCTTAAGATTTCTTTTCCAGAAACTTCCAAGCTGCTTGGTCCCTTACTGGCGATATCTTCATGGTAAATGTAGACGAATGTTTTGTCGGTGTTACAGTAGTGTATATCAAAAATATTAACTGTTAGCTGTGTTAAACAAAACAAGTGCTGAACTGGAACTACTGGTAAGTGTACATTCTGCATGTAATTGAATTGTATTACGGCCAAGTCATCACGATTCTTGCACTATGCTTATTATAAGCATAACCAATACAGGAAGCAAATCTTCTTCACGGTTTAACAAATCTCTGACTGTTACCGGATCATCACCCAGATGTGAGTCTTTATATAATTCCATGATAATTTCTCTTGTTTTGATTTATTTATTTAGTTACACTGCTTAACAGGTTCGGACCCAATTACAAAGCAGGATTACAAAGATAATCAAAGTACCTAATTAAGCTTATAACTATGAAATACATACAATAATCTACAGTAAAGTATCCAAAAATCACAAGTAGAACATCATGAACTATAAAATATTTTACAATAAAAAAGAATAAAACAAATCAAATCAATAATAGGGAGGTATTAGCAGTAGGTAGGTCAGGATAAGGAGAGTCATGATACACGGTCAGGATCATGTTCTTTGAAGAGAGTCCGTATCACAGCGATAGAACTATTGAATATATCAAAATTCTTGCCACAAGCATTGTGTTTTGCACATTGCATAAATGGGTGAAAAGACTTGCTCTAGGTTAAATTCTGACGGGAGCCCATGCGAGGAACAAGAAAGTTAATTTTATTTAGGAGATCAGGGCATTCAATAAGATTATTAAGTAAGTTAAATAGGAATTCTTGGGAAGAGTAGCCTGTTCTAGTTTTAAGGGATTGCATGTAAAACATTCGAAGCAAGTTCTCAGGAAAACCCTGAGGATGGGTAGCAACCATGAGGCCTCAGGTAAAGCAACTTTAAGAACCTATGTTGTACCCTTTCCATATCATCTATGTGTGCATACTGCATCATATGCTGATGACCATACTAATGAGGCGTATTCTAGTTTTGATCTTATAAAAGAACAGAATAAAGTTTTAAGAGTATCAATGTCGTGAAACTCATGGCTAAGTCTGGTAATAAATTCGAGCGTTCTGGATGTTTCACTAATTATTGTCAAAGGTTACACCAAGATCCCTAAAATGTTCTGACCTAGGTAAATGTATATTGTTTATGGAATAAAGGTGTATAATTGGGTTAATTTAAACACTGATATACTTTTTTTGATCATGCTTTGTTCCCTATTGCTCGAACAATATGAAAACTTATTTTTGATTTGCTCAAGGGAAAATATACATCATCGAACATTCAATATTCTTACTTTGTAAAACATTTTCATGAGAACTTTAATTTACATTTTGGTCATCCACAAGGGGACATTTGCTGTAAGTGTGGATATCTAGATCTTCAAATAAAAAATCCTTCTCTTGGAGATGCATCTAAAAGAGTAGGAACCTCCGAACTAGCTGTACATAAAAGAAGAGCAAAATAGTTTTACTAAATGCAAATGAGTGCAAAATCTTGATGAATTGACAATAATACAATTCGCGTACATGCAAAATGTACACCTACAAGAATTTGCAGATCAGGACTTGTTTTGTTTAACACTGCTAACAGTTAATATTTTTGGTATGCACAACTGTAAGACTGCAAATCATTCTATATTTAGCATGATGGTATCGCAAGTAAGGGACCAAGCATCTAGGAGGCTTCTGGAAAAGGAATCTTAAGAGGTTATCATATAACATTAAGGCATTGATTATATTAATTTCTCGAAAGGCACTAAATATTAGCATAGTATAAACAAACATATTACGATTATATATATTATTTGTAGCTAACTAAAATATCATATCCAAAGAGAAAAATTGAACATTAAGTAGTTAAAAATTCATTTTATTCTACAAACAAATATATTTGTATCTATGTACATGTTTACTGATATTCAAAATAGTAATTTTCTTGTGGCATTCAGAGTTCGACAATCTATTCTCAAATTATGGAAAATAAAATTGAATTAAGAAAGCCTTAGTTCTATAACTTGTGTGTATTTACTAGTAAGTGAACTCATAATGCTAATAACATGAGGGCTTCTGAATGAAAAGTCCTTAATATATGATTCGACACTGGCTTTTCCATAGTGTAGTAAGTGTAGCGATTGCTGTATGACATAATATATTTATGATATTCTAACGTGATAAGCAAGATCACAATCTAAGGAACTAAACAATCTATAAATAAGAATTACTTTCCAGTGTATGTTCGTAAACATACCTACTATTTTAAAAATATTGTTTAAAACCTAAATAGGCAAGTGATACACTGTGTAATAAAACCCTCTGTTTGACAATTTCTCTATAATATTAAGTAAAATATTATTATTCTTCCCAGACTTGCTTACATTTAAAACATAATTTAAAGTTCTTCCTACCTTATTTAATAAAAAGTCAATGAAAACTACACTGAAAAATATCCATACAAAACAGGCACTCTGGTCCATAGATAAATATATATATAGGGGGACTCTGGTCCCTGCTTTAATCCTCAATTTATGGGATTTTCTTTAGGATCAAAGGAAAATATAATACATTCAGTGCTGCCAATTGTATTTTCTATACTGCTCACAAAATATAATCCTGATTACTCACAAATTACTCACAATCCCTTAAATGCCCGATTACTTGAAATTACTGACAATTTCAATACTAAAATGTCTATTTTTTAAAGAAAAAAGATGTATAATACGAAGTGACCCACGCGCCTAATGTCAACATTAATGTATGACGTCATAACTAATAAGGCTTTTAGGCAAACAAAATTAGTATAAAATAAAAATCGTACAATTTACTCCCGAAATTACGATGCGGTGCTAGCTAAAGTCGCCACCTTTTCGCTATAACAGATCAGAAGAGCTGAGCTGGGAAAGAACAAAAAAAAACGGCCTTTAGGGAGTTCACAAAGATAAGGTATAAAACTTGGTAGATCCCCGAAAAAAAATCCGTACAGTCTTGTATAAAGGCACTGTAAAATTCCGCGACCTTTATGCCCTCTATTAGTATTAGCGCCAACAACCAAAGCTGCCTGGCAGGAACCTCTATCCGGCGCAAAAACTAGCACCCTCTATTTGCCAACAACAACACTAACAACCGAAAATAACAATTATTAACTAAGAATGACGTAAGGCGAAATACTTTTTAATATTTTCCATCTGACGAAGTAAAAATATTGAAAAAAAAATACTAGTCGATTACTCACATTTTACTCACAAAATGGCATTACTCACAATTTCGCTCACACGATTTGAATTTACTCACAAATGTGAGTAATTACTCACAAATTGGCAGCCCTGAATACATTTCAAGTTTCTCAATGTTCAGAGCACTAAAACACAACTACCAATAGTTCTAAGATATTTGAAAATATGAGTAAAGAACTAAAAACAGAACCAAAACATGGAAATTGCAATGCAAGCAATGGTGAAAATGATAGCCATTCGCGCGCAGCTACGTCACAAAAACGCCAATGAGGGTGAGCATAGAAATAGGAGTGGAGTCCTATTTCAGTCGCGGATGCTGTGACTGTATCGCTACATTCCATTCGTGCGCGCGCACCTGCGCGTCATGTCTTCGTAATGCAACCAATCGTTTGTATGTGCCCTGGTGGTCTAGGGGTTTGCACGAGTAGCCTTCACTTCGGCGACTCGAGTTCAAACCCCATCGCTGTTTTAAATTTTTTTTTAAGGTTATATTTCTAAACTGTTTTTTTCTTGTTTTTGGGTATGTCTTGGGTTAGATTGGGTTAGCACCTGGTTAGTTTCCTTTTCTTGAGCCCCCGTAGCGAGCGGTAGCGAGCGGAGGGCCATTCGAAAAGTGAAATATGGCATGGAATGTAGCGATACTGTCACAGCATCCGCGAGTTCCTATTTCTATGAGGGTGAGAGAGCCGCGGGGCACGGGGCAGAAAAAAGTGAACATGTGTTTAAATGGGAAGGCGCCATCCTTTCATATTAGTTTATCATTCTTGGGTACTTTGTATGTATGGAGCTGTCAGGAGATTATTAGCGGTTTTTGGCGAGTAACCCATTGATTTGTATAGGAGTGGATAAGCAATAAATAGACGAAACATGGCAAATTTACGACCGCGAAATGTAAATAAAGATATTTCTATTTGGACTTGCGCATTAGAAAATTAGTAGGAGCTAGCTGTTGCACCGTGAAGGTAAATAGGCAGGCCCGGACTTCGAAAGTGATTATTTCACTAAATATTCGGTAGAGGAGTCTTGCCGATTGTAAAATAGGGCCCAGTTAGCGTAGTGAAACAAACAATAAGGTATAAATAACACTTATAATAATTAGACTTACTTGAAATAGAAAATCCCCGGTATTTTGTCTCTACTACTACAAAACACAACCATACACTTTCAGGATTCTATTTTGGTAGCATCGCCCATTGTTTATGTGCGTATTGTTCAATTTAAACGAAAATCAAAATAGGTTACGTACAAACCACAAACGTGGACCACTAAACTAAAACTAATTAAGCAACTACAGACACTAGGTTCAAAGAAAGTAAAAATAAGTAAAAACTCGAATTATTAACTCAAAACCCCGCGCCGTCAAAACGAAAACACGTCAAAGACAAAAGCCAAGTTCGATCCTGACCGACGCCTGCTGAGACGGCAAGTGTCTTAGTGCGCATTACAAAACGGTGTCTTCTTTGTTTACGTTTTTCCATTTTGCGTCGATTTTGTCATGCGCAGAAACCTGTTTTTTCGCCCATAGGTTGCCACTTTTGAATAGTGCGACAGGCGGCTATTGCTTATCCACTCCTATATACAAATCAATGGAGTAACCACGGTTAACTACCATGATACAATAACTCCCTGTTATTGTATCATGGTTAACTACAAGTAATACTGAAGTAAGTACCAAGCGGGCACCCCACCACAAATTGTACTGTCTGCTTCTGTCTTCGCCAAAATACCGTAGTTAGATCTTGTATTGTTAGAAAAGAATATAGATATTTTGCATATTTATTTGAAAATGATCAGTTTGATCAGTGCAGAACGTTTACTCATATTTTTAATGACAGAATGGTGGCCTCTGGAGATAAGCAAACTAATGGTATTTTTTCGATGAATATGTTCAGGATACTTTATGCTGCCCAAATCCCATTTGGGGCACATTTGTGTAGGAATTCCGATGCGTATGAGGCTTCTATAGAAGAATTTCATGAACGTATAATTTACAAACTTGTTCAGAATGGAAAAACAAACATTTCACATGTTTAACGTTTCAAAATTAATCCGCCATGACTCCATCAAACCTCTAGTACCACACCTCGTCACGTATGTAAGTTGTAATAAGCCGTAGTTGAAAAATGATGATGTAATAGTGACGTCACGAAACTTCCCCTCACTTACCACAATTAAATTAATCCTCGTGAAAACAAAGTAGTATCCTGTAGTATGCCGTGGTTAATTGTAGTTAGCTCGCGAAAAAACGCTTCTTGTTACGATATCTGTCAGTTGGACAACTGAACTTCCAGGCTACTTGATATTTCAAACTATTTGAAAAATAAGTAGAAAATGACTAATATAAAAATCAAATCGAATCAAATATGGTAGTATATCAGTGTTAGTAGTAAAAAAAATCTATATATACCTCGGTTGAGGAGGCCATTATTAACCTCGCACATTATATCCTTCGGCGCTACGCGCCTCGGGATATAAAAGTGCTCGGTAAATAATGGCTTACTTCTCAACCTAGGTATATAATATACTATTTTTCCACATTTGTTGGTGCACAAAGACATTTAAACGCAATAATGTCTTTGTTGGTGCACTACAATCGCCATTACACTGGATTTATAAACTCGAAAATTTCGCAATGTTGAGATTCAGTTGGGAGTTGAAATTTCGGTTCAAGATGAACTAATGAACTCCGAACTCTGAACCTCACCAACTATGAACTTTCCAACCTCAACATTACGAACTTTATGAGTTTATAAATGGACCTTTACTCTTGCTGAACCATATCAAAAAAAGCACTAGAAATATAGTCCATGCACGTCTGAAAATATTAATTAAAACCTATGTTCTTTTTAAAATGTTGGACTAATAAAGATTTTTGACTTGACTTGACTTTGAGAAGAACAAGAGGCCTACGTTTTATTTCGGTTCTAACTCAAAGCGACCGATAGCCCCATTAAATTAAATTAGGTTTTAGTTCTAATAAGATAAGTAAATATTATATCCTCCTTCTTGTCACATGATACAAAGAATACAAGATAATATGCTAAATCGTCGTGCTGATAAAACATCGTATTTTAAATTAAACGAATTGTCAAAATTATTGTTCAGATGCCCAGACGTTTAGAAAAATATTAACTCATGGCCCTCTTCTAAAATTTTCACTTGACTTTCCCAAATCAAAGGATGCCGCCGCAAGATGAGTAGCTGGTTATTGAATAAGCTGTGGTTCTACGTTCTACTAGATTTCAAAATCGGCAATCGGCATTCCGCACATTCGATATCTATCTATGAACGCCATCCTAAAAACTTCACATTTACAAAATAAAGAGCGTTTTAAGATGTACCAGCGTTGCCAGTTGCTATTGACAGTATCAAATAATACGATATCGGTGATTCCTCCAAATCGTTAAATTTAAACGCCCTAGCATTATACATATCGCAACGGATTTGGTTAAATAGTATATTATTTTATATGGAGGAAAAGTGATACTTTTCATGGCGCGCTCGTGTTTAACAGCCGAACGGAGTGAGGCTGGTAATAGAGAGCAAGCCATGAAAAGTAACTTTTCCTCCAAATAAAATATGCTGTTTTTTCTTCAAATGTCGACAAATTAATGCAAAAACATCTCTTTTTAATAGTAATAATAACTAATTATTATTAAAGATAAGTGAGTTTGCAAGGCGGCTTAGACCGGTGTCGGTGAATAGGCACAGGTGGTTGCTATAGTAATGTAACATAAAGCTGTCAGTGGACACTGTCAACAATAATTATTTTTTTAAGATTGCGTCTCCGATTGAGTTTTAATTCCGTATTGATAAGCAGTTATTGAGTAAGTTCGTTTAAATAATAACTAATTTGTTCCTAAATTAGTGATTTTTAGAAATGCAGTCACAAAATGAGTGATAAACAAATTCTAGTTTAACAAATCTTTAGGTGTTGACGCTTATTTTATTGTCTGTTTGTATTGTGTCTATGTTGCTATGACAACACTTTTACCTCCGCCGGCGGAAAAGTGAAAAGTAAAGCTCCGGCGGAGGAAAAACGAAACTTCACGGCCGCCCACACAGTCGAGTAATGACGGATTTACTGACGTTTGAAGAAAAAAGTAGTTTTTTTTAAACATACCACTCAATGGACAAAAGGGGAAGGCCTAAATGAAAAAAAATATTCTTCATAAAAGTTTCGCTTATGTCTTGACAAGGTAATAGAGCAAATCCCATATTTTTTGCTTGTAAACTAATAAAGATATCACAATAACAATATGTGTCGCCCGTCGTGTGTCGCTAGTGGTGTATCGCTCGTCGTGTATCGTCCGCCGTGTGTTGCGATCGCTCGCCGTGTGAAGTGTCACATCAAAAATATATAAGCAGCTAATTTTAGCGCTGGAACCGGCGCTGCTGTCAATCATGAAATACGCCGCCAAGTCTTCGCGATGCAGTCGGTTTGTCGCTAGAGCTCTTGTGGCGGAGAGGATAAGATGGTTGGTTCTCACCCGGACGGCCCGGGTTCAAACCCCGCTGCTTTTTTAATTTTTTTTTTCAATTTATGTTTCTAAACAGTTTTTTTCTTGATTTTGGGTATGTCTTGGGTTAGCACCTGGTTAGTTTCCTTTTCTTGAGCCCCCGTAGCGAGCGAAGCGAGCGGAGGGCCATGCGAAAAGTGAAATAATTGGCAACAGTGATGGTTCCTGCGCTAAAATTAGCCACACCTAAAAATATCATGATTCTTACGCGGCGCCATCTATGTCAAAATCGTTGAACCATATGATGTTCGCGCGGCCTCTCTCTACGAAGATTTGTGGCCAAAGACATATTCAATGTTGAAAGAAAGCAATCGATGGGCATATTGCATTTCTTTCACAAACTCAAACAATGCTGAAGCCCCATTTATTCTGCTGACTCGCGAAGTTGTGGGTTTAGGCTAGGGAAATAAATTAAAAAGAAAAAAAATTCTACCTACAATTGGGATGGGACAAAAATAGGAGTTGAAAAAATTAAGTTATATGTAATTTTTGGGAATTTTAAGAATAAGGATTTTGAAAATTAATTTATATTTATGAAAAAATTTGTTGTTATGTGGAAAGGCGTGTAAACAAATCTATTAAATTTAATTTTATTACTAAAACAATTTTTCACGCCAAAAATTAATCCGAGAATTTAAAAAATAATGTAAATAGAATCGGTACTTTCATATCAAGAATATTTTGAAAATTAAAATGTCAGTAGCCATATAAATAATATGACTGCAAGGTTCTTGCTTTTGATATTGTCTCAATATGGAAGAAGTGATTAAATTTGCAACGTATTTTTCTTGTATGACATACTTTATTTTAGATATATGGAATTAATTTGAAAAATTACAAACCTGAATTGAAAGTAACTGATAATGAAAAGGGTAAAAACCATTTATGTGCAAGCAATGGAGAAGAAATGTCCAAAAACGCTGGTATGGCATAGCCACTACCCACAACTAGCAGGCAGAGCCAGAGTCCGACAATAAGTACGTGTTCAGATGTTTCCGAAAGAAGTGAAAATGAAAATCCAATTTACAAATCCTTTAGGACTATCAGTGCCTATTCAGGTAGAATTATTAACATATATATTTATTATATATTATTTATATCTGTTGTTTTCAGAGGGCGGGAGTAAGCACAGTCAAATAACAAATGCAATAATGTGTTTTTTTGACATGATAAATCATCCTCAAATGAGAAGTAACATTTCTCACCCTATGTAAATAATAATATTTAAAAAACCTAGGTCAATAGTGAAACGGAAACGGAAAATATCAAAATGTCAAACTTGTTAGTTTGACAACTAGTTGTCATTTCGGATTATTTGAAAAATGAGTAGGAAATGATTAATTTCAAACTCTAATCAATTCAAATAATGATAAGGATTGTATCAGTGCTATTAGTAAAACAATTATATACAGTATGACTCACTTTTCATGACTCCTCATAGTATTCTTATTAATAATGCGATTTTGTCAAAATTTAGATGGAAAGAAGGTACCTTGTATGTATGGAGCTGTCAGGAGATTATTAGCGTTTTTTGGCGAGTGACCACGGTTAACTACAAGTAATACTGAAGTAAGTGCCAAGCGGGCACCCCACCACAAATTGTACTGTCTGCTTCTGTCTTCGCCAAAATACCGTAGTTAGATCTTGCATTGCTACAAAAGAATATAGATATTTTGCATATTTATTGGAAAATGATCAGTGCAGAACGTTTACTCATAATTTTTAATGACAGAATGGTGGCCTCTGGAGATAAGCAAACTATACTTTATGCTGCCCAAATCCCATTTGGGGCACATTTGTGTAGGAATTCCGATGCGTATAAGGCTTCTATAGAAGAATTTTATGATCGTATAATTTACAAACTTGTTCAGAATGGAAAAACAAACACTTCACATATTTAACGTTTCAAAATTAATCCGCCATGACTCCATCAAACCTCGAGTACCACACCTCGTCACGTATGTAAGTTGTAGTAAGCCGTAGTTGACAAATGATGATGTAATAGTGACGTCACGAAACTTCCCCTCACCACAATTAAATTAATCCTCATGAAAATCCTGTAGTATGCCGTGGTTAGAGATGGCAATAAAAATTTAATAATCGATTAATCGATCATTTGATTAAGCGAATAATACTAATCGATTTTCGATTAAAATCGATAGAAAATAATCGATCAATTGATCGTTCGATTAATCGGATATTGATACTTAATTTTTTAAAATACTATACACAAAACTGATTAAATTTTAATAGGCACATAATTAATGGATAATGGATAAAAGAAAATAAATGGATGAAAAATGGGAAGATTTATTAATATTATTTTTTGCCCACGGGTTCAAAACAGAAGTTAAGAGTGTTAAGACAGTCTCTTTGTAATGAACCTATTCCTCTTCTCCGTAGCTGTTGCCCCAGCCTTTGAGAACTATCTCTCAGATGGTTGTAATACTGTTTACAACGTTAGACTTGGAGCTAGCCCTAGCACTACACCTAATGAGCCCAATGTATTATTTCACTTCACGCATGACCTTCCGTTCGCTACGGGGGCTCAAAGAACAGGAACTAACCAAAACTAACCCAAGGCACGCCCAAAATGAAGAAAAAAATACCTTTTACAAATATAACCATAAAAAACTTAAAAGACCGATATGAATTGGACCTCGGGCCGCCGCAAGGTTAACCACTAAACCACCAGAGCACTCCCAGACAATTCATTGCACCGTAAAGACATCGGTAAACTAAAGGCTGATTCGGTGTCGTGCTAGATCTAGCTCTAAATCGTTTATATTACGTTTTTGAATTCGAATCCACCATCAATCGATCGAGACCGTTCCATTCATTACCAACGTAATAAGCACAACAGAACATGTAGCGTCTTCCGACACTGGCCTGTTTTGAACTTTTCTGTTCGGTTCCACGACGCGACCTGACATTGGTCGAATCGGTAGAATTACCCATGTCTTCGCTGTATACTGAATTGCTTCCAACGGTCTGGTAACTAAGTGGTTAGATAGTGGGTTTATGATGCGAAGGTTGCTGGCTCGATCTCCGTCAGTGCCGAGCTTTGTTTTTGATTCTTTTTAAGGTTATGTTTGTAAAATGCTTTTTTTCTTAATTTTGGGGTAGTCTGGGTTAGTTTTATCTGGTTGCGCCCCAGATCGAGCGAAGAGAGCGGAGGGCCATGCGAAATAACTTAATTATTGCCGACATTCGGCAAAGGTCGCCGAAGGTCACCAGAAAAGTTCATGCCAGGCCGCTGTCTGAAGACGCTAGTAACAGTAGTAACCATCGTCTAAGGTAGTAACAGAGCACAGAAACAGACTTACTGACTTATTCGGATCTCTTCGATTCCAATCGCGAAGTAGCAGTAGTAATGTAAATCAAATTAAATTTCCTACGATTAGTTGATATAAAAGATAACTAAAAAGAAGTTTCGATTAATGTGAAATTAATCGATTAATTACTGATTAATTGAAATGAAAAATATCATATGATTAATCGATTAATCGAAAAAAATTAATCGATTATTCATTTATTTGATTAAATCGTTGCCATCTCTAGATATTGCTGGTTGTTATATGTGCCGTGTTATAAGTGTCTTTCATTTGCAGCAACACTTTCAGTCAAATTCAACTGGATTCAGAATATGCTGCCATTAGAGTAACGGAAATGACCCCGGCAGGCTAACCGGCTCCAGTATTTATCACTTTTTTTAGGGATATTACGGAGAATCCGCTCCAAAAATAGTAGCAATCACTTCACAAAAGGTTTTTGTAAAATTTCAACGAACACCCGGTAAAAAATGCAATTTAATTAAGAGTAGCGAAAACGAACGACCAGTTTCCATTAAAATTGCATACAAACTTGTCAAATGTCATGTGACTAACATGTCTGCTGATAGTTATGGGATAGTCGCTAGACGTAAGTTGCTGCCTACGAAACGAGTCCTAACTCGTTTCTCGTTACTTTTTGCAGAACTTCTCAACGGCACTTACTCACTTACATTAAATCGATATTCGTGCATTGATGTCCGATGCATTGCTTCATATCGAACATTGATTGCAAACATCGATGTACCGATTTTTTAAAAAAACATCGATATATCGTTGCCATCCCTAGTCCTATGTAAAAAAATAAACAGTAAACAAACTAACACTAACTTTGTTACCAGATAAAAGGAACTGAATATTTTCTTCATTGGAAGCATTAAATAGCAAATAGTTCTCAATATTATATTATGTCTAGCAATATGGTAAATAGCGAGGTTAAAGGTAAGCAGCCAATATCAGAGTCCTGGAAAAGTTCCCACACATACGATATAGTTAAAGAAGAAAATCAGTTTGATCAACTTGGTGCATCTTGGATTAAAGAAGAAAATGATCAGTATCTTATCGAGTAAGTAGGCTTAATTGTTTTTCAAAAGGCTAAGTTACTTTCGGGGCAATAGTCATTTTAGGTGATTAAAAGTAATGAAGTTAAAGAGAATCCAATGGCGGAGGTTGCAAATTTTAAGTTTTGGTAAAAATATTAGACATTAAGGTGAAAGAGCGGATACTAAATAATTACCACATGACTGCTAGTTTACTATCTGAACGCACGCCAATTTTTGAAAATTTTCTAAAATTCCAAGTTTTGGTGAAAATATTGGCCATCACTATACTATACTAACCCATGATACAAAGAATAACAGGTATGATATTCCCGACTGCCCAATTCGGTCGAGTTCGCGCATTACGTCACAATGAGAGTTATCTGAAATAGTTGCCATAAGAACTGTTATATTGATTATATTTAATTGACCATTATTAGACATTTGAATAAAAACGCTATTAATATATCACTGTTTTGGGTTTATTTAGGAAATAAACTAAATACATAATCAATATACATCAAAATTGAGAATTAATGTTCAATATATGGAATGCACATATAAGAGATAGCATGCATAGAAATGTTATAAATAAGAAACAAATCTTTAGCAACGAAGATTTTATCAAAAGAAATTTATAGAATAATTTAAATTCTTGTTAATTGACATTTCAGCAGAGTTGCTACTATATACACTTTATTATAGATGATTATAGCAGGGAACATAAAGAAATATTAGGTATTATAATAGATATATAGTTGATATTATAAGGGAAGGTATAGTGGATTGGTTTTGTTTCACAGATGGAAAGATCTACTTATTTATCTCCTCATATCGGAATTGTATTTATTTAAAAATGACAAAAAAATAATACAAGGCTTTTTAGACAAACTTTTTATTTATTTTTTTTATAACATTTATTTAATACAACTCAATATTACAATACAATAACTATATAAATCCCTAATCAGTGCTTTAAGCTCTAGCCTCGAACATACTAATTACAACTTTTGTGTCGGAGAGATTCTAACTAATATTTAGATACCACTTAAATAGTTTTATAAAAACATTATAATTTATTTATTTATTTATTCTTGTATCAACAAGTTTTACAAAGCCAATAATAGATACAAAAAACTAAACCTACAAACTAGGAACATATCCTTATATCTATTTCTCCTTTTATTTGTTTTTTAAACAATTCAACTGAAATACAATACTACAATACCTATTAAAATTATAACACAGCCTTATCAATGGAGAATCTTTATAAAGATTAGTTCTAGGTGCATACAGAAATAATAAATCTGTACATCTCGCATTTGCCTGACCAACTTTAAAAAGGATTCTTTTTAAAAACTCCTTACTATCAATGTAAACATTTATCAATTTATAAAGAAAATAATTAATAAGATTTCTAATTATTTCCAGTACTCTACTGTATGATTTACATGCTTGCACATACATTTAAGCCTATATTTGTATTAGTCATTATTTTGCAAATGTTATTTTGGGACCTACTTAGTGTTATATTTACGTACATCACAACAACAATGTTAATATTAGAAATTTGTTTTGTCAGTATTGATTTTTAATTTATTGTAAAACCAGTTCAGATACAACTTTAGGTCATAATTTACAAGCCTATTTAATGCATTAACTTCCCCACCTGTGTAGACCAAAGCTGTATCATCAGCAAAAGTAAAGTACCGTGCCATAAGTCCTGCACATCTTAAATTAAATACATATAGTGAAAAGATTAATGGCCCCAGAACCGAGCCCTGCGACACACCACAATCACTGGGTAAAATATCAGTCTTTCGCAGATCTACAAAAACAGTTACAAATAATTGTTTATTATCCAATGTTTTATATATGTAATCCACAAAATCCATTGTTGCACTAGCACTGAGCAATGATATCTTCCACAAACTTCTTCGATTCTCTCTTCGAAAGCCTCTCCTGTCTTTTTACCTGGTTTACAGATAAATCTTTTGATTTTGGCAGATGAAGAGAAGGTACTGTATTGCGCTTTAGACTGGGTCCTTTTTTATGTTCGTATTGCAACTCTTCATGTTGCAAATTTATTTCATGGTCTTCTGACTTGAAATATTTTCAACAAATTCTCGAGGTTTTAGTATTAAAATGGTCTTTACGGCAACAAGCAGTAACCCATGGTTTTTCAACAATATTCTCTTTGAGAGAAACATGAAATCTTACAGATTTGTCAGCATGTTTTGTCTGTCACTCAGACAACCACCTACAGCACAACGCATTTTTAATATGTGTAGTTATAACTAACCTTAAAAATGCAAAAAATCACAAATTAATGTTGTCGTAATTACTTGCTCAATAATTAATTGTTTATGATGCCTCATATAGCTTTTAAAACAACAAAATAAGTTACTATTGTCCACACAAAGTCACACTAACTAATAGTTCAAAATAGTTTTAATAACCTGATTTGTTTTAAGTTTTTTTACACTAAAGAGTCTCCAAATTCAACTTAAATATCACCATAGATAAATATTGAATATCACAACTCTCATAAAATGCTGACAAAACACCACAAAATACACGGCAAAATAAACAAAGCTTAAAATATCATGAAAGTCCCCTTGTAAACCGGTGGATTTTAATGGCGGCAACTCTCATTGTGACGTCGACAGGAGCGAGTCAGCTGATATTAGCGTGCGCAATATCATACCTGTTATTCTTTGTATCATGATACTAACCAATTATCTATCTCAGGCTACTATATTAACCATCTGCATGTGTAGGTATTTGTTAATGTTTTGGGATAATAATTATTTTAAGCTCTCAATAAAATATCTTCTAATGGCGGAGGTAAGAAATTTCTAGGTCAATATTTACTTTGCGCACTTATTGGCTACCACAAAAATAAAAATACTGACATATTCTACGTTACTTCTCTTACCATCTCCCACACATTAAATGCTGCGCAAATGTTTCTACTTATCAGAAAAAAATAACAATGTTTACAAAATGCAGTTATGTTAAACCATCCGACATGTTCCAAACTTATACTATCTCGCTCTCGCACACTCATTATTTCACCTTCTCTTTTTTAACACAACGCAACGGTCCAAACGGATCGGAAAAATGCAAGCAAAAAGCAAGGCAGGCGTAATAGCGATACAAGAATAAGTAATAGTAGTCTCAAAAAAACTTTTACCAGCTTCTTTTCTTAAAAACCAAAAATATAACTGTTTTCTTTTGCATTTTAAAATGATAACATTTCTGGCACGTCAACGTGACACTATTTCAGCTTTCAGCATTTCGATTTCTTAAATTATGTGATCTATCATCTAGTTAGCTTAGCACGGCTCAGCCAGCTGTCATTCTACGAATAGGTGTTGCCAAGTGTAATTTCTGTTCGGTTCTAAAATACGGTATCTTGTTGGATACATTCAACCAACACTTTATACGTGGTGATTCAGAAGTACTTTGTATTTATTAAAATAATAAATAATAATAATAATAATTCGCTATTTTGAGTTACGCAAGACGCTCGCTATTTAACGACCAAAAGAGAGAGAGAGACAAATGCGCCCTTGTTTGGTATATTTGGATTAGTTAAGAAAGTACCACTCGTAGCGCGCTCGTTTTGTTAATTTGGGATAATTATGGTTTTGTGTTAGGCGGGGTTGGTCAAGCGCATAGCGCGCTCGTCTCAATGCTCTTGTTTGGTTAATTAAAGTTACTTTCGATTATTTTTGCTTAATCTGGGATACCGAAGACAAGCCCGCGTAGTGTGCTTGTCACTTCTTTATTAATTAGGGTTAGTCTGGGGTGGTTTTGCTTAGTTTAAGTTAAGAAAGAGACAATTGTGTCTCTTTATTTTGCCAAATTAGGGTTAGTCTGGGTTAGTTTTGATTAGTTTGGGTTAGTTTTGGTTAGTTATGGTTAGTTTGGGTTGGTTTTGCTTAGCTTGGGTTAGTGAAGAGATAAGCGCGCGTAGCGCGCTTGCCTCTTTACTTTGCTTAATTAGGGTTAGTTTAAGTTGGTTTTGCTTAGCTTGGGTTAGTGAAGAGACAAGCGCGCATTGCTTAATTAGGGTTAGTCTGGGTTAGTTTGGGTTAGTTTTGGTTAGTTTCGGTTGGTTTTGCTTCGTTCTGGTAATAACTGGTTAATTAGGGTTAGTCTGGGTTAGTTTTGGTTAGTCTGGGTTGGTTTTGCTTAGTACGAGTCAGTAAAAACACAAGCGCGCTTTACCCATTAGTGCTTCATCCATTTCCATGTAAGTAATTTCAATAATAATTGATATTCCATGCACCTGCCCTGGGGCATTTACCTACTTGAAAATCAAGAATGTTAGTCAAGTGTGACAACATTGCAAGTAAATCTTCATCATTAACGTCCAATTGGGAGAGTTCGCGTTTAAATGTCTTACTAAATGGCCTGATTTCCTGATTTCTGATTTTTATTTTTCAATTTTTGGCGTCAAAAGTGTTTTGCGCAATATGTAACGTATCACAAAACACTTCTAATACTGTCTTCTACACGTCACATAAATTTTTTTTGCAAAATTCGAAAAGTGCTCAAAGTAAATATTTACCAATTTCTAGTATTGGTACAAATATTACAATAGTGACACTTCTTTGAAAAAACATGGGTTCTAACATCAGCATTATTTCTCTTTTTGAACAGAAATTCTGCAAGATATCCGACCAGATGTGCTTCACTTCTATACACACATTCAATATTTTGAGTATGAATTGATCTAAAATGATATCAACAAATAGTTAACAAGATTAAGGTATTGCTAGTTATTTACTGTACGGGCGCACGCCATGTTTCTGATTTTTTTTTCTCGTAAATTATTTGATTCTATAGAATTATACGTCGAGAAGTTTTTGGTGGCGGACATCAGTATAAGGTGTAATTTTTGAATACCTGCCTCTTGTTGTAGTATAATTGTTTAATGCTATCTGCTAAGCGCAAACCCTACTTTGTTCAAGCCGGGGCGAAATCAAGTCCATTAGTTTTGATTAGTTTCGTTTTGTTTAAGTCAGTACGAGATATCACGAAGCAAGGCTTGCGCGAGGCGCAAGCCTTTTTTCGTGCAAAGCTGGGGCCAATTAATTTGGTTAGTTTGAGTTAGTGCGCAAAGCGCAAACCTTTCTTCGCGCAAGGCTGGGGCCAATTAATTTGGTTAGTTT